>JAXLNO010004472.1:25000-35000 GCA_038087875.1 Malacoraja senta
CGTCGTCGTCGTCTTCGTCGTCGTCGTCGTCTTCTTCGTCGTCGTCTTCTTCGTCGTCGTCTTCTTCATCGTCGTCTTCTTCGTCGTCGTCTTCTTCGTCATCATCTTCTTCGTCGTGGTCTTCTTCGTCGTCGTCGTCTTCGGCGTCGTCTACTTCGTCGTCGTCGTCTTCGTCGTCGTCGTCTTCGTCGTCGTCGTCTTCGTCGTCGTCTTCTTCGTCGTCGTCGTCTTCGTCGTCGTCGTCTTCGTCGTCGTCGTCTTCGTCGTCGTCGTCTTCGTCGTCGTCGTCTTCGTCGCCGTCGTCTTCTTCGTCGTCGTCGTCGTCGTCGTCGTCGTCGTCTTCGTCGTCGTCTTCTTCGTCGTCGTCTTCTTCGTCGTTGTCGTCTTCGTCGTCGTCGTCTTCGTCGTCGTCGTCTTCGTCGTCGTCGTCTTCGTCGTCGTCGTCGTCGTCGTCGTCTTCGTCGTCGTCGTCTTCGTCGTCGTCGTCGTCGTCGTCGTCGTCGGCGCCGTCTTCGTCGTCGTCTTCTTCGTCGTCGTCGTCTTCGTCGTCGTCGTCGTCGTCGTCGTCGTCGTCGTCTTCGTCGTCGTCGTCGTCGTCGGCGTCGTCGGCGGCGTCGTCGTCATCGTCGCCGTCGTCGTCGTCGTCTTCGTCGTCATCGTCTTCGTCGTCGTCTTCGTCGTCATCGTCTTCGTCGTCGTCTTCGTCGTCGTCGTCTTCTTCGTCGTCGTCTTCTTCGTCGTCGTCTTCTTCATCGTCGTCTTCTTCCTCGTCGTCTTCTTCGTCGTTGTCGTCGTCGTCGTCGTCTTCGTCGTCGTCGTCTTCGTCGCCGTCGTCTTCTTCGTCGTCGTCGTCGTCGTCGTCGTCGTCTTCGTCGTCGTCTTCGTCGTCGTCGTCTTCTTCGTCGTCGTCTTCATCGTCGTCGTCTTCTTCGTCGTCGTCTTCTTCGTCGTCGTCTTCTTCGTCGTCGTCTTCTTGGTCGTCGTCTTCTTCGTCGTCGTCTTCTTCGTCGTCGTCTTCTTCGTCGTCGTCTTCGTCGTCGTCGTCTTCGTCGTCGTCGTCTTCGTCGTCGTCGTCTTCGTCGTCGTCGTCTTCGTCGTCGTCTTCTTCGTCGTCATCGTCTTCTTCGTCGTCGTCGTCTTCGTCGTCGTCGTCTTCGTCGTCGTCTTCTTCGTGGTCGTCGTCTTCATCGTCGTCTTCTTCGTCATCATCTTCTTCGTCGTGGTCTTCTTCGTCGTCGTGGTCTTCGGCGTCGTCTTCTTCGTCGTCGTCGTCTTCGTCGTCATCGTCTTCGTCGTCATCTTCTTCGTCGTCGTCGTCTTCGTCTTCGTCGTCTTCGTCGTCGTCGTCTTCTTCGTCGTCGTCGTCTTCTTCGTCGTCGTCTTCTTCGTCGTCGTCTTCTTCGTCGTCGTCTTCTTCGTCGTCGTCTTCTTCGTCGTCGTCTTCTTCGTCGTCGTCTTCTTCGTCGTCGTCTTCTTCGTCGTCGTCTTCGTCGTCGTCGTCTTCATCGTCGTCGTCTTCTTCGTCGTCGTCTTCTTCGTCGTCGTCTTCTTCGTCGTCGTCGTCTTCGTCGTCGTCTTCTTCGTCGTCGTCGTCTTCGTCATCATCGTCTTCGTCGTCGTCGGTCTTCTTCTTCGTCTTCTTCCTCTTCGTCGTCTTCTTCATCGTCTTCGTCTTCATCGTCTTCTTCTTCTTCGTCATCTTCTTCGTCGTCTTCGTCGTCTTCTTCTTCTTCGTCGTCTTCTTCGTCGTCTTCTTCCTCTTCGTCGTCTTCTTCATCGTCTTCGTCTTCATCGTCTTCTTCTTCTTCGTCATCTTCTTCGTCGTCTTCGTCGTCTTCTTCTTCTTCGTCGTCTTCTTCGTCGTCTTCGTCTTCGTCGTCTTCTTCTTCTTCGTCGTCTTCTACGTCGTCTTCGTCTTCATCGTCTTCTTCTTCTTCGTCGTCTTCTTCGTCGTCTTCTTCTTCGTCGTCTTCTTCGTCGTCTTCGTCTTCGTCGTCTTCTTCTTCTTCGTCGTCTTCTTTGTCGTCTTCGTCTTCGTCGTCTTCTTCTTCTTCGTCGTCTTCTTCGTCGTCTTCGTCTTCGGCGTCTTCTTCTTCTTCGTCGACTTCTTCGTCGTCTTCGTCTTCGTCGTCTCCTTCTTCTTCGTCGTCTTTTTCATCGTCTTCGTCTTCGTCGTCTTCTTCTTCTTCGTCGTCTTCTTCGTCGTCTTCGTCTTCGTCGTCTTCTTCTTCTTCGTCTTCTTCTTCGTCGTCTTCGTCTTCCTCGTCTTCTTCTTCTTCGTCGTCTTCTTCGTCGTCTTTGTCTTCGTCGTCGTCGTCTTCGTCGTCGTCGTCTTTGTCGTCGTCCTGTTCGTCGTCGTCGTCTTCGTCGTCGTCGTCTTCGTCGTCGTCGTCTTCGTCGTCGTCGTCTTCGTCGTCGTCTTCGTCGTCGTCGTCTTCGTCGTCGTCGTCTTCGTCGTCGTCGTCTTCGTCGTCGTCTTCTTCGTCGTCGTCGTCTTCTTCATCGTCGTCATCTTCATCGTCATCGTCTTCGTCGTCGTCTTCTTCGTGGTCGTCGTCTTCGTCGTCGTCTTCTTCGTCATCGTCTTCTTCGTCGTGGTCTTCTTCGTCGTCGTTGTCTTCGGCGTCATCTTCTTCGTCGTCGTCGTCTTCGTCGTCGTCGTCTTCGTCGTCGTCTTCGTCGTCGTCGTCTTCGTCTTCGTCGTCTTCGTCGTCGTCGTCTTCCTCGTCGTCGTCTTCGTCGTCGTCGTCTTCGTCGCCGTCGTCTTCTTCGTCGTCGTCATCGTCGTCGTCGTCGTCTTCGTCGTCGTCTTCTTCATCGTCGTCTTCTTCGTCGTCGTCTTCTTCGTCGTCGTCTTCGTCGTCGTCGTCTTCGTCGTCGTCGTCTTCTTCGTCGTCGTCGTCTTCGTCGTCGTCTTCTTCATCGTCGTCTTCTTCGTCGTCGTCTTCTTCGTCGTCGTCTTCATCGTCGTCGTCTTCTTCGTCGTCGTCTTCTTCGTCGTCGTCTTCTTCGTCGTCGTCTTCTTGGTCGTCGTCTTCTTCGTCGTCGTCTTCTTCGTCGTCGTCTTCTTCGTCGTCGTCTTCGTCGTCGTCGTCTTCATCGTCGTCGTCTTCGTCGTCGTCATCTTCGTCGTCGTCGTCTTCGTCGTCGTCTTCTTCGTCGTCATCGTCTTCTTCGTCGTCGTCGTCTTCGTCGTCGTCGTCTTCGTCGTCGTCTTCTTCGTGGTCGTCGTCTTCATCGTCGTCTTCTTCGTCATCGTCTTCTTCGTCGTGGTCTTCTTCGTCGTCGTGGTCTTCGGCGTCGTCTTCTTCGTCGTCGTCGTCTTCGTCGTCATCGTCTTCGTCGTCATCTTCTTCGTCGTCGTCGTCTTCGTCTTCGTCGTCTTCGTCGTCGTCGTCTTCCTCGTCGTCGTCTTCGTCGTCGTCGTCTTCGTCGCCGTCGTCTTCTTCGTCGTCGTCGTCGTCGTCGTCGTCGTCTTCGTCGTCGTCTTCTTCGTCGTCGTCTTCTTCGTCGTCGTCTTCTTCGTCGTCGTCTTCGTCGTCGTCGTCTTCATCGTCGTCGTCTTCTTCGTCGTCGTCTTCTTCGTCGTCGTCTTCTTCGTCGTCGTCGTCTTCGTCGTCGTCTTCTTCGTCGTCGTCGTCTTCGTCGTCATCGTCTTCGTCGTCGTCTTCTTCGTCGTCTTCTTCCTCTTCGTCGTCTTCTTCATCGTCTTCGTCTTCATCGTCTTCTTCTTCTTCGTCATCTTCTTCGTCGTCTTCGTCATCTTCTTCTTCTTCGTCGTCTTCTTCGTCGTCTTCTTCCTCTTCGTCGTCTTCTTCATCGTCTTCGTCTTCATCGTCTTCTTCTTCTTCGTCATCTTCTTCGTCGTCTTCGTCGTCTTCTTCTTCTTCGTCGTCTTCTTCGTCGTCTTCGTCTTCGTCGTCTTCTTCTTCTTCGTCGTCTTCTACGTCGTCTTCGTCTTCATCGTCTTCTTCTTCTTCGTCGTCTTCTTCGTCGTCTTCTTCTTCGTCGTCTTCTTCGTCGTCTTCGTCTTCGTCGTCTTCTTCTTCTTCGTCGTCTTCTTTGTCGTCTTCGTCTTCGTCGTCTTCTTCTTCTTCGTCGTCTTCTTCGTCGTCTTCGTCTTCGGCGTCTTCTTCTTCTTCGTCGACTTCTTCGTCGTCTTCGTCTTCGTCGTCTCCTTCTTCTTCGTCGTCTTTTTCATCGTCTTCGTCTTCGTCGTCTTCTTCTTCTTCGTCGTCTTCTTTGTCGTCTTCATCTTCGTCGTCTTCTTCTTCTTCGTCTTCTTCTTCGTCGTCTTCGTCTTCCTCGTCTTCTTCTTCTTCGTCGTCTTCTTCGTCGTCTTTGTCTTCGTCGTCGTCGTCTTCGTCGTCGTCGTCTTTGTCGTCGTCCTGTTCGTCATCGTCGTCTTCGTCGTCGTCGTCTTCGTCGTCGTCGTCTTCGTCGTCGTCGTCTTCGTCGTCGTCGTCTTCGTCGTCGTCATCTTCGTCGTCGTCGTCTTCGTCGTCGTCGTCTTCGTCGTCGTCTTCTTCGTCGTCGTCGTCTTCTTCGTCGTCGTCATCTTCATCGTCATCGTCTTCGTCATCGTCTTCTTCGTGGTCGTCGTCTTCGTCGTCGTCTTCTTCGTCATCGTCTTCTTCGTCGTGGTCTTCTTCGTCGTCGTTGTCTTCGGCATCATCTTCTTCGTCGTCGTCTTCGTCTTCGTCGTCTTCGTCGTCGTCGTCTTCCTCGTCGTCGTCTTCGTCTTCGTCGTCTTCTTCTTCTTCGTCGTCTTCTTTGTCGTCTTCGTCTTCGTCGTCTTCTTCTTCTTCGTCTTCTTCTTCGTCGTCTTCGTCTTCCTCGTCTTCTTCTTCTTCGTCGTCTTCTTCGTCGTCTTTGTCTTCGTCGTCGTCGTCTTCGTCGTCGTCGTCTTTGTCGTCGTCCTGTTCGTCATCGTCGTCTTCGTCGTCGTCGTCTTCGTCGTCGTCGTCTTCGTCGTCGTCGTCTTCGTCGTCGTCGTCTTCGTCGTCGTCGTCTTCGTCGTCGTCGTCTTCGTCGTCGTCGTCTTCGTCGTCGTCTTCTTCGTCGTCGTCGTCTTCTTCGTCGTCGTCATCTTCATCGTCATCGTCTTCGTCATCGTCTTCTTCGTGGTCGTCGTCTTCGTCGTCGTCTTCTTCGTCATCGTCTTCTTCGTCGTGGTCTTCTTCGTCGTCGTTGTCTTCGGCATCATCTTCTTCGTCGTCGTCGTCTTTGTCGTCGTCGTCTTCGTCGTCGTCTTCGTCGTCGTCGTCTTCGTCTTCGTCGTCTTCGTCGTCGTCGTCTTCCTCGTCGTCGTCTTCGTCGTCGTCGTCTTCGTCGCCGTCGTCTTCTTCGTCGTCGTCATCGTCGTCGTCGTCGTCTTCGTCGTCGTCTTCTTCATCGTCGTCTTCTTCGTCGTCGTCTTCTTCGTCGTCGTCTTCGTCGTCGTCGTCTTCGTCGTCGTCGTCTTCTTCGTCGTCGTCGTCTTCGTCGTCGTCGTCTTCTTCGTCGTCGTCTTCTTCTTCGTCGTCGTCTTCTTCGTCGTCGTCTTCTTCGTCGTCGTCTTCTTCGTCGTCGTCTTCTTCGTCGTCGTCTTCTTCGTCGTCGTCTTCTTCGTCGTCGTCTTCTTCGTCGTTGTCTTCTTCGTCGTCGTCTTCTTCGTCGTCGTCTTCTTCCTCGTCGTCTTCTTCGTCGTCGTCTTCTTCGTCGTCGTCTTCTTCGTCGTCGTCTTCTTCGTCGTCGTCTTCTTCCTCGTCGTCTTCTTCGTCGTCGTCTTCTTCGTCGTCGTCTTCTTCGTCGTCGTCTTCTTCGTCGTCGTCTTCTTCGTCGTCGTCTTCTTCGTCGTCTTCTTCTTCGTCGTCGTCTTCTTTGTCGCCGTCTTCTTTGTCGTCGTCTTCTTCGTCGTCGTCTTCTTCGTCGTCGTCTTCTTCGTCGTCGTCATCTTCGTCATCGTCTTCTTCGTCGTCGTCTTCGGTGTCGTCTTCTTCGTCGTCGTCGTCTTCGTCGTCGTCGTCTTCGTCGTCGTCTTCGTCGTCGTCGTCTTCGTCGTCGTCGTCTTCGTCATCGTCTTCTTCGTCGTCGTCTTCTTCGTCGTCGTCTTCTTCGTCGTCGTCTTCTTCGTCGTCGTCGTCGTCGTCGTCTTCGTCGTCGTCGTGTCTTCGTCGTCGTCATCTTCGTCGTCATCTTCTTCGTCGTCGTCGTCTTCGTCGTCATCTTCTTCGTCATCGTCTTCTTCGTCGTGGTCTTCTTCGTCGTCGTTGTCTTCGGCGTCGTCTTCTTCGTCGTCATCGTCTTCGTCGTCGTCGTCTTCATCGTCGTCGTCTTCGTCGTCGTCTTCTTCGTCGTCGTTGTCTTCGGCGTCGTCTTCTTCGTCGTCATCGTCTTCGTCGTCGTCGTCTTCGTCGTCGTCGTCTTCGTCGTCATCTTCTTCGTCGTCGTCGTCGTCGTCGTCGTCGTCGTCTTCGTCGTCGTCTTCTTCGTGGTCGTCGTCTTCATCGTCGTCGTCTTCGTCGTCGTCTTCTTCGTCGTCGTCTTCTTCGTCGTCGTCTTCTTCGTCGTCGTCTTCGTCGTCGTCGTCTTCGTCGTCGTCGTCTTCTTCGTCGTCGTCGTCTTCGTCGTCGTCGTCTTCTTCATCGTCGTCTTCTTCTTCGTCGTCGTCTTCTTCGTCGTCGTCTTCTTCGTCGTCGTCTTCTTCGTCGTCGTCTTCTTCGTCGTCGTCTTCTTCGTCGTCGTCTTCTTCGTCGTCGTCTTCTTCGTCGTCGTCTTCTTCGTCGTCGTCTTCTTCGTCGTCGTCTTCGTCGTCGTCGTCTTCGTCGTCGTCGTCTTCTTCGTCGTCGTCGTCTTCGTCGTCGTCGTCTTCTTCGTCGTCGTCTTCTTCTTCGTCGTCGTCTTCTTCGTCGTCGTCTTCTTCGTCGTCGTCTTCTTCGTCGTCGTCTTCTTCGTCGTCGTCTTCTTCGTCGTCGTCTTCTTCGTCGTCGTCTTCTTCGTCGTCGTCTTCTTCGTCGTCGTCTTCTTCGTCGTCGTCTTCTTCGTCGTCGTCTTCTTCGTCGTCGTCTTCTTCGTCGTCGTCTTCTTCGTCGTCGTCTTCTTCGTCGTCGTCATCTTCGTCGTCGTCATCGTCTTCGTCGTCGTCGTCGTCGTCGTCGTCTTCGTCGTCGTCGTGTTCGTCGTCGTCGTCGTCGTCTTCTTCGTCGTCGTCTTCTTCGTCGTCGTCTTCTTCGTCGTCATCTTCTTCGTCGTCGTCTTCTTTGTCGTCGTCTTCTTCGTCGTCGTCATCTTCATCGTCGTCTTCTTCGTCGTCGTCTTCTTCGTCGTCGTCGTCTTCGGCGTCGTCTTCTTCGTCGTCGTCGTCTTCGTCGTCGTCGTCTTCGTCGTCATCTTCTTCGTCGTCGTCGTCTTCGTCGTCGTCTTCTTCGTCATCGTCTTCTTCGTCGTCGTCTTCTTCGTCGTCGTTGTCCTCCGCGTCGTCTTCTTCGTCGTCGTCGTCTTCGTCGTCGTCGTCTTCGTCGTCGTCGTCTTCGTCGTCGTCTTCTTCGTCGTCGTCGTCTTCGTCGTCGTCGTCTTCGTCGTCGTCGTCTTCCTCGTCGTCGTCTTCATCGTCGTCGTCTTCGTCGCCGTCGTCTTCTTCGTCGTCGTCGTCGTCGTCGTCGTCGTCGTCTTCGTCGTCGTCTTCTTCGTCGTCGTCTTCTTCGTCGTCGTCTTCTTCGTCGTCGTCTTCGTCTCGTCGTCTTCGTCGTCGTCGTCTTCTTCGTCGTCGTCTTCTTCGTCGTCGTCGTCTTCTTCGTCGTCGTCTTCTTCGTCGTTGTCGTCTTCGTCGTCGTCGTCTTCATCGTCGTCGTCTTTGTCGTCGTCGTATTCTCGTCGTCTTCGTCGTCGTCGTCTTCGTCGTCGTCGTCGTCGTCGTCGGCGCCGTCTTCGTCGTCGTCTTCTTCGTCGTCGTCGTCTTCGTCGTCGTCGTCGTCGTCGTCGTCGTCTTCGTCGTCGTCGTCATCGTCGTCGTCGTCGGCGGCGGCGTCGTCGTCGTCGTCGCCGTCGTCGTCGTTGTCTTCGTCGTCGTCGTCTTCGTCGTCGTCTTCGTCGTCATCGTCTTCGTCGTCGTCTTCGTCGTCGTTGTCTTCTTCGTCGTCGTCTTCTTCGTCGTCGTCTTCTTCGTCGTCGTATTCTTCCTCGTCGTCTTCTTCGTCGTCGTCGTCGTCGTCGTCGTCTTCATTGTCGTCATCTTCGTCGCCGTCGTCTTCTTCGTCGTCGTCGTCGTCATCGTCGTCGTCTTCGTCGTCGTCGTCTTCGTCGTCGTCGTCTTCTTCGTCGTCGTCTTCGTCGTCGTCGTCGTCGTCGTCGTCGTCATCGTCGTCGTCTTCGTCGTCGTCTTCTTCGTCGTCGTCTCTTCGTCGTCGTCTTCTTCTCGTCGTCTTCGTCTTCGTCGTCTTCTTCTCTTCGTCTTCTTCTTCGTCGTCTTCGTCTTCATCGTCTTCTTCTTCTTCGTCGTCTTCTTCGTCGTCTTTGTCTTTGTCGTCGTCGTCTTCGTCGTCGTCGTCTTTGTCGTCGTCGTGTTCGTCGTCGTCGTCTTCGTCGTCGTCGTCTTCGTCGTCGTCGTCTTCGTCGTCGTCGTCTTCGTCGTCGTCGTCTTCGTCGTCGTCGTCTTCGTCGTCGTCGTCTTCGTCGTCGTCGTCTTCGTCGTCGTCTTCTTCGTCGTCGTCGTCTCTTCGTCGTCGTCATCTTCATCGTCATCGTCTTCGTCGTCGTCTTCTTCGTGGTCGTCGTCTTCGTCGTCGTCTTCTTCGTCATCGTCTTCTTCGTCGTGGTCTTCTTCGTCGTCGTTGTCTTCGGCGTCATCTTCTTCGTCGTCGTCGTCTTCGTCGTCCGTCGTCTTCGTCGTCGTCTTCGTCGTCGTCGTCTTCGTCTTCGTCGTCTTCGTCGTCGTCGTCTTCCTCGTCGTCGTCTTCGTCGTCGTCGTCTTCGTCGCCGTCGTCTTCTTCGTCGTCGTCATCGTCGTCGTCGTCGTCTTCGTCGTCGTCTTCTTCATCGTCGTTTATTCGTTGTCGTCCTTTCTTCGTCGTCGTCTTCGTCGTCGTCGTCTTCGTCGTCGTCGTCTTCTTCGTCGTCGTCGTCTTCGTCGTCGTCGTCTTCTTCGTCGTCGTCTTCTTCTTCGACGTCGTCTTCTTCGTCGTCGTCTTCTTCGTCGTCGTCTTCTTCGTCGTCGTCTTCTTCGTCGTCGTCTTCTTCGTCGTCGTCTTCTTTGTCGTCGTCTTCTTCGTCGTCGTCTTCTTCGTCGTCGTCTTCTTCGTCGTCGTCTTCTTCCTCGTCGTCTTCTTCGTCGTCATCTTCTTCGTCGTCGTCTTCTTCGTCGTCGTCTTCTTCGTCGTCGTCTTCTTCGTCGTCGTCTTCTTCGTCGTCTTCTTCTTCGTCGTCGTCTTCTTTGTCGCCGTCTTCTTTGTCGTCGTCTTCTTGTCGTCGTTTTCTTCGTCGTCGTCTTCTTCATCGTCGTCATCTTCGGTCATCGTCTTCTTCGTCGACGTCCGTCTTCGGTGTCGTCTTCTTCGTCGTCGTCGTCTTCGTCGTCGTCGTCTTCGTCGTCGTCTTCGTCGTCGTCGTCTTCGTCGTCGTCGTCTTCGTCATCGTCTTCTTCGTCGTCGTCTTCTTCGTCGTCGTCTCTTCGTCGTCGTCTTCTTCGTCGTCGTCGTCGTCGTCGTCTTCGTCGTCGTCGTGCCTTCGTCGTCGTCGTCTTCGTCGTCATCTTCTTCGTCGTCGTCGTCTTCGTCGTCATCTCTTCGTCATCGTCTCTTCGTCGTGGTCTTCTTCGTCGTCGTTGTCTTCGGCGTCGTCTTCTTCGTCGTCATCGTCTTCGTCGTCGTCGTCTTCGTCGTCGTCGTCTTCGTCGTCGTCTTCTTCGTCGTCGTGTCTTCGGCGTCGTCTTCTTCGTCGTCATCGTCTTCGTCGTCGTCGTCTTCGTCGTCGTCGTCTTCGTCGTCGTCTTCTTCGTTCGTCGTCGTCGTCGTCGTCGTCGTCT
>JAXLNO010004472.1:42500-45000 GCA_038087875.1 Malacoraja senta
CTTCGTCGTCGTCTTCTTCGTCGTCGTCTTCGTCGTCGTCGTCTTCGTCGTCGTCGTCTTCTTCGTCGTCGTCGTCTTCGTCGTCGTCGTCTTCTTCGTCGTCGTCTTCTTCTTCATCGTCGTCTTCTTCGTCATCGTCTTCTTCGTCGTCGTCGTCTTCGGTGTCGTCTTCTTCGTCGTCGTCGTCTTCGTCGTCGTCGTCTTCGTCGTCGTCTTCGTCGTCGTCGTCTTCGTCGTCGTCGTCTTCGTCATCGTCTTCTTCGTCCTCGTCTTCTTCGTCGTCGTCTTCTTCGTCGTCGTCTTCTTCGTCGTCGTCGTCGTCGTCGTCTTCGTCGTCGTCGTGTCTTCGTCGTCGTCGTCTTCGTCGTCATCTTCTTCGTCGTCGTCGTCTTCGTCGTCATCTTCTTCGTCATCGTCTTCTTCGTCGTGGTCTTCTTCGTCGTCGTTGTCTTCGGCGTCGTCTTCTTCGTCGTCATCGTCTTCGTCGTCGTCGTCTTCGTCGTCGTCGTCTTCGTCGTCGTCTTCTTCGTCGTCGTTGTCTTCGGCGTCGTCTTCTTCGTCGTCATCGTCTTCGTCGTCGTCGTCTTCGTCGTCGTCGTCTTCGTCGTCGTCTTCTTCGTCGTCGTCGTCGTCGTCGTCGTCGTCGTCTTCGTCGTCGTCTTCTTCGTGGTCGTCGTCTTCATCGTCGTCGTCTTCGTCGTCGTCTTCTTCGTCGTCGTCTTCTTCGTCGTCGTCTTCTTCGTCGTCGTCTTCGTCGTCGTCGTCTTCGTCGTCGTCGTCTTCTTCGTCGTCGTCGTCTTCGTCGTCGTCGTCTTCTTCGTCGTCGTCTTCTTCTTCGTCGTCGTCTTCTTCGTCGTCGTCTTCTTCGTCGTCGTCTTCTTCGTCGTCGTCTTCTTCGTCGTCGTCTTCTTCGTCGTCGTCTTCTTCGTCGTCGTCTTCTTCGTCGTCGTCTTCTTCGTCGTCGTCTTCTTCGTCGTCGTCTTCGTCGTCGTCGTCTTCGTCGTCGTCGTCTTCTTCGTCGTCGTCGTCTTCGTCGTCGTCGTCTTCTTCGTCGTCGTCTTCTTCTTCGTCGTCGTCTTCTTCGTCGTCGTCTTCTTCGTCGTCGTCTTCTTCGTCGTCGTCTTCTTCGTCGTCGTCTTCTTCGTCGTCGTCTTCTTCGTCGTCGTCTTCTTCGTCGTCGTCTTCTTCGTCGTCGTCTTCTTCGTCGTCGTCTTCTTCGTCGTCGTCTTCTTCGTCGTCGTCTTCTTCGTCGTCGTCTTCTTCGTCGTCGTCTTCTTCGTCGTCGTCTTCTTCGT
Source organism: Malacoraja senta (assembly GCA_038087875.1). Classification (NCBI taxonomy): domain Eukaryota; kingdom Metazoa; phylum Chordata; class Chondrichthyes; order Rajiformes; family Rajidae; genus Malacoraja; species Malacoraja senta. Next base: position 43,796 of record JAXLNO010004472.1, read on the forward strand.
CGTCGTCTTCTTCGTCGTCGTCTTCTTCGTCGTCTTCTTCTTCGTCGTCGTCTTCTTTGTCGCCGTCTTCTTCGTCGTCGTCTTCTTCGTCGTCGTCTTCTTCGTCGTCGTCTTCTTCGTCGTCGTCATCTTCGTCATCGTCTTCTTCGTCGTCGTCGTCTTCGGTGTCGTCTTCTTCGTCATCGTCGTCTTCGTCGTTGTCGTCTTCGTCGTCGTCTTCGTCGTCGTCGTCTTCGTCGTCGTCGTCTTCGTCGTCGTCTTCTTCGTCGTCGTCTTCTTCGTCGTTGTCTATTTCGTCGTCGTCTTCTTCGTCGTCGTCTTCTTCGTCGTCGTCGTCGTCGTCGTCTTCGTCGTCGTCATCTTCGTCGTCGTCGTCGTCTTCGTCGTCGTCGTCGTCGTCGTCGTCTTCGTCGTCGTCGTGTTCGTCGTCGTCGTCGTCGTCTTCTTCGTCGTCGTCTTCTTCGTCGTCGTCTTCTTCGTCGTCATCTTCTTCGTCGTCGTCTTCTTTGTCGTCGTCTTCTTCGTCGTCGTCATCTTCATCGTCGTCTTCTTCGTCGTCATCTTCTTCGTCGTCGTCGTCTTCGGCGTCGTCTTCTTCGTCGTCGTCGTCTTCGTCGTCGTCGTCTTCGTCGTCATCTTCTTCGTCGTCGTCGTCTTCGTCGTCGTCTTCTTCGTCATCGTCTTCTTCGTCGTGGTCTTCTTCTTCGTCGTCGTCTTCATCGTCGTCGTCTTCGTCGCCGTCGTCTTCTTCGTCGTCGTCGTCGTCGTCGTCGTCGTCTTCGTCGTCGTCTTCTTCGTCGTCGTCTTCTTCGTCGTCGTCTTCTTCGTCGTCGTCTTCGTCATCGTCGTCTTCGTCGTCGTCGTCTTCTTCGTCGTCGTCTTCTTCGTCGTCGTCTTCTTCGTCGTCGTCTTCTTCGTCGTCGTCGTCTTCGTCGTCGTCGTCTTCATCGTCGTCGTCTTTGTCGTCGTCGTATTCGTCGTCGTCGTCGTCGTCTTCGTCGTCGTCGTCTTCGTCGTCGTCGTCGTCGTCGTCGTCGGCGCCGTCTTCGTCGTCGTCTTCTTCGTCGTCGTCGTCTTCGTCGTCGTCGTCGTCGTCGTCGTCTTCGTCGTCGTCGTGTTCGTCGTCGTCGTCGTCGTCTTCTTCGTCGTCGTCTTCTTCGTCGTCGTCTTCTTCGTCGTCATCTTCTTCGTCGTCGTCTTCTTTG
>JAXLNO010004472.1:52500-55000 GCA_038087875.1 Malacoraja senta
ACGACGACGAAGACGACGACGAAGAAGACGACGACGAAGAAGACGACGACGAAGAAGACGACGACGAAGACGACGACGACGACGACGAAGACGACGACGACGAAGACGACGACGACGACGACGACGACGATGAAGTCGACGACGACGACGAAGACGACGACGACGAAGACGACGGCGACGACGACGAAGAAGACGACGACGAAGAAGACGACGACGAAGAAGACGACGACGAAGAAGACGACGACGAAGAAGACGACGACGACGAAGACGACGACGACGAAGACGACGACGACGAAGACGACGACGAAGACGACGACGACGAAGACAACGACGACGAAGAAGACGACGCCGAAGACGACGACGACGAAGAAGACGACGACGAAGATGACGACGACGAAGAAGACGACGACGAAGAAGACGACGACGAAGAAGACGACGACGAAGAAGACGGCGACGAAGAAGACGACGACGAAGTAGACGACGACGAAGAAGACGACGACGAAGAAGACGACGACGAAGAAGACGATGCCGAAGAAGACGACGACGAAGAAGACGACGACGACGTAGACGACGACGACGAAGACGACGACGACGAAGATGACGATGAAGACGACGACGACGAAGACGACGACGACGAAGAAGACGACGCCGAAGACGACGACGACGAAGAAGACGACGACGAAGAAGGCGACGACGAAGAAGACGACGACGAAGAAGACGACGACGAAGAAGACGACGACGAATAAGTCGACGACGAAGAAGACGACGACGAAGAAGACGACGACGAAGAAGACGAGGACGAAGAAGACGACGACGACGAAGACGACGACGACGAAGACGACAACGAAGAAGACGACGACGAAAAAGACGACGACGAAGAAGACGACGACGAAGACGACGACGACGACGACGAAGATGACGACGACGAAGACGACGACGACGACGACGACGACGATGAAGTCGACGACGACGACGAAGACGACGACGACGAAGACGACGGCGACGACGACGAAGAAGACGACGACGAAGAAGACGACGACGAAGAAGACGACGACGAAGAAGACGACGACGAAGAAGACGACGACGACGAAGACGACGACGACGAAGACGACGACGACGAAGACGACGACGAAGACGACGACGACGAAGACGACGACGACGAAGAAGACGACGCCGAAGACGACGACGACGAAGAAGACGACGACGAAGATGACGACGACGAAGAAGACGACGACGAAGAAGACGACGACGAAGAAGACGACGACGAAGAAGACGGCGACGAAGAAGACGGCGACGAAGAAGACGACGACGAAGATGACGACGACGAAGAAGACGACGACGAAGAAGACGACGACGAAGAAGACGACGACGAAGAAGACGACGACGAAGAAGACGACGACGAAGAAGACGACGACGAAGAAGACGACGACGAAGAAGACGACGACGAAGAAGACGACGACGAAGAAGACGACGACGAAGAAGACGACGACGAAGAAGACGACGACGACGAAGACGACGACGAAGAAGACGACGACGACGAAGATGATGACGACGAAGACGACGACGACGACGACGACGACGACGAAGAAGACGACGGCGACGAAGACGACGACGACGAAGACGATGACGACGACGACGACGACGAAGAAGACGACGAGGAAGAAGACGACGACGAAGAAGACGACGACGAAGAAGACGACAACGAAGAAGACGACGACGACGAAGACGACGACGAAGATGATGACGACGAAGACGACGACGAAGACGACGACGACGAAGACGACGACGACGACGGCGACAACGACGACGACGCCGCCGCCGCCGCCGCCGCCGCCGACGACGACGACGAAGACGACGACGATGACGACGACGACGACGAAGACGACGACGACAAAGAAGACGACAACGAAGACGGCGCCGACGACGACGATGACGACGACGACGACGACGTAGACGACGACGACGAAGAGGACGACGACGACGACGATGAAGACGACGATGACGAAGACGACGACGACGAAGACGACGACGACGAAGACGACGACGACGAAGAAGACGACGACGAAGAAGACGACGACGACGAAGAAGACGACGACGAAGAAGACGACGACGACGAAGACGACGACGACGAAGACGACGACGAAGAAGACGACGACGAAGAAGACGACGACGAAGAAGACGACGACGAAGACGACGACGACGACGACGACGACGACGACGAAGAAGACGACGGCGACGAAGACGACGACGACGAAGACGACGACGACGAAGACGACGACGACGAAGACGACGACGACGAAGACGACGACGACGAAGAAGACGACGACGAAGACAACGACGACGAAGACGACGACGACGAAGAAGACGATGCCGAAGACAACGACGACGTAGAAGACCACGACGAAGAAGACGACGACGAAGAAGACGACGACGAAGAAGACGACGACGATGACGACGACGACGACGACGAAGAAGACGACGGCGACGGAGACGACGACGA
>JAXLNO010004472.1:60000-72784 GCA_038087875.1 Malacoraja senta
ACGAAGAAGACGACGACGAAGAAGACGGCGACGAAGAAGACGACGACGAAGAAGACGACGACGAAGACGACGACGACGAAGAAGACGACGACGAAGAAGACGACGACGAAGAAGACGACGACGAAGAAGACGACGACGACGTAGACGATGACGACGAAGACGACGACGACGAAGATGACGATGAAGACGACGACGACGAAGACGACGACGACGAAGAAGACGACGCCGAAGACGACGACGACGAAGAAGACGACGACGAAGAAGACGACGACGAAGAAGACGAGGACGAAGCAGACGACGACGACGAAGACGACGACGACGAAGACGACGATGAAGAAGACGACGACGAAGAAGACGACGACGAAGAAGACGACGATGAAGACGACGACGACGACGATGAAGACGATGACGACGAAGACGACGACGACGACGACGACGACGATGAAGTCGACGACGACGACGACGATGAAGACGACGACGACGACGACGACGACGATGAAGTCGACGACGATGACGAAGACGACGACGACGAAGACGACGACGACGACGACGAAGAAGACGACGACGAAGAAGACGACGACGAAGAAGACGACGACGAAGAAGACGTAGACGAAGAAGACGACGACGATGACGACGACGACGAAGAAGACGACGACGAAGAAGATGACGACGAAGAAGACGACGACGAAGAAGACGACGACGAAGAAGACGACGACGACGTAGACGACGACGACGAAGACGACGACGACGAAGATGACGATGAAGACGACGACGACGAAGACGACGACGACCGAAGAAGACGACGCCGAAGACGACGACGACGAAGAAGACGACGACGAAGAAGGCGACGACGAAGAAGACGACGACGAAGAAGACGACGACGAAGAAGACAACGACGAAGAAGTCGACGACGAAGAAGACGACGACGAAGAAGACGACGACGAAGAAGACGAGGACGAAGAAGACGACGACGACGAAGACGACGACGACGAAGACGACGACGAAGAAGACGACGACGAGAAGACGACGACGAAGAAGACGACGACGAAGACGACGACGACGACGACGAAGACGACGACGACGAAGACGACGACGACGACGACGATGACGATGAGGTCGACGACGACGACGGAAGACGACGACGACGAAGACGACGGCGACGACGACGAAGAAGACGACGACGAAGAAGACGACGACGAAGAAGACGACATGGAAGAAGACGACGACGACGAAGACGATGACGACGACGACGAAGACGACGGCGACGACGACGAAGAAGACGACGACGAAGAAGACGACGACGAAGAAGACGACGACGAAGAAGACGACGACGAAGAAGACGACGACGAAGAAGACGACGACGAAGAAGACGACGACGAAGAAGACGACGACGAAGAAGACGACGACGAAGAAGACGACGACGAAGAAGACGACGACGAAGAAGACGACGACGAAGAAGACGACGACGAAGAAGACGACGACGAAGAAGACGACGACGAAGAAGACGACGACGACGAAGACGACGACGAAGAAGATGACAACGACGAAGATGACGACGACGAAGACGACGACGAAGAAGACGACGACGACGAAGATGACGACGACGAAGACGACGACGACGACGAAGACGAAGACGAAGAAGACGACGGCGACGAAGACGACGACGACGAAGACGATGACGACGACGACGACGACGAAGAAGACGACGAGGAAGAAGACGACGACGAAGAAGACGACGACGAAGAAGACGACAACGAAGAAGACGACGACGACGAAGACGACGACGAAGACGATGACGACGAAGACGACGACGAAGACGACGACGACGAAGACGACGACGACGACGGCGACAACGACGACGACGCCGCCGCCGCTGCCGCCGACGACGACGACGACGACGAAGGCGACGACGATGACGACGACGACGACGAAGACGACGACGACAAAGAAGACGACAACGAAGACGGCGCCGACGACGACGACGACGACGACGACGACGACGAAGACGACGACGACGAAGAGGACGACGACGACGACGATGAAGACGACGACGACGAAGACGACGACGACGAAGACGACGACGACGAAGACGACGACGATGAAGAAGACGACGACGAAGAAGACGACGACGACGAAGACGACGACGAAGACGACGACGACAACAGCGACGACGACGACGGCGACAACGACGACGACGCCGCCGCCGCCGCCGACGACGACGCCGACGATGACGAAGGCGACGACGATGACGACGACGACGACGAAGACGACGACGACAAAGAAGACGACAACGAAGACGGCGCCGACGACGACGACGACGACGACGACGACGACGAAGACGACGACGACGAAGAGGACGACGACGACGACGATGAAGACGACGACGACGAAGACGACGACGACGAAGACGACGATGACGAAGACGACGACGACGAAGAAGACGACGACGAAGAAGACGACGACGACGAAGAAGACGACGACGAAGAAGACGACGACGACGAAGACGACGACGACGAAGACGACGACGAAGAAGACGACGACGAAGAAGACGACGACAAAGAAGACGACGACGAAGACGACGACGACGACGACGACGACGAAGAAGACGACGGCGACGAAGACGACGACGACGAAGACGACGATGATGAAGACGACGACGACGAAGACGAAGACGACGAAGACGACGACGACCGAAGAAGACGACGACGAAGACGACGACGACGAAGACGACGACGACGAAAGAAGACGACGCCGAAGACAACGACGACGTAGAAGACCACAATGAAGAAGACGACGACGAAGACGACGACGACGAAGAAGACGACGACGAAGACGACGACGACGACGACGACGACGACGACGAAGAAGACGACGGCGACGGAGACGACGACGACGAAGACGACGACGAGGAAGAAGACGACGACGAAGAAGACGACGACGAAGAAGACGACGACGAAGAAGACGACGACGAAGAAGACGACGACGAAGAAGACGACGACGACGACGACGAAGACGACGACGACGAAGACGACGATGACGACAACGACGACGACGAAGACGACGACGACGACGAAGACGACGACGACGAAGATGACGAAGACGAAGACGAAGAAGACGACGACGAAGAAGACGACGACGAAGAAGACGACGACGAAGAAGACGATGACGAAGAAGACGACGACGACGTAGACGACGATGAAGACGACGACGACGAAGATGACGATGAAGACGACGACGACGAAGACAACGACGACGAAGAAGACGACGCCGAAGACGACGACGACAAAAGAAGACGACGACGAAGAAGGCGACGACGAAGAAGACGACGACGAAGAAGACGACGACAAAGAAGACGACGACGAAGAAGTCGACGACGAAGAAGACGACGACGAAGAAGACGACGACGAAGAAGACGAGGACGAAGAAGACGACGACGACGAAGACGACGACGACGAAGACGACGACGAAGAAGACGACGACGAAGAAGACGACGACGAAGAAGACGACGACGAAGACGACGACGACGACGACGAAGACGACGACGACGAATACGACGACGACGACGACGACGACGATGAAGTCGACGACGACGACGAAGACGACGACGACGAAGACGACGGCGACGACGACGAAGACGACGGCGACGACGACGAAGAAGACGACGACGAAGAAGACGACGACGAAGAAGACGACGACGAAGAAGACGACGACGAAGAAGACGACGACGACGAAGACGACGACGACGAAGACGACGACGACGAAGACGACGACGAAGATGACGACGACGAAGACGACGACGACGAAGAAGACGACGCCGAAGACGACGACGACGAAGAAGACGACGACGAAGATGAATACGACGAAGAAGACGACGACGAAGAAGACGACGACGAAGAAGACGACGACGAAGAAGACGACGACGACGAAGAAGACGACGACGAAGAAGACGACGACGACGAAGACGACGACGACGAAGACGACGACAAAGAAGACGACGACGAAGAAGACGACGACGAAGAAGACGATGACGAAGACGACGACGACGACGACGACGACGACGACGAAGAGACGACGGCGACGAAGACGACGACGACGAAGACGACGACGATGAAGACGACGACGACGAAGACGACGACGACGAAGACGACGACGACGAAGACGACGACGATGACGACGACGACGAAGACGACGACGACGAAGAAGACGACGCCGAAGACAACGACGACGTAGAAGACCACGATGAAGAAGACGACGACGAAGAAGACGACGACGAAGAAGACGACGACGAAGAAGACGACGACGAAGAAGACGACGACGAAGAAGACGACGACGAAGAAGACGACGACGAAGAAGACGACGACGAAGAAGACGACGACGAAGAAGACGACGACGAAGAAGACGACGACGAAGAAGACGACGACGAAGAAGACGACGACGAAGAAGACGACGACGAAGAAGACGACGACGAAGAAGACGACGACGAAGAGGACGACGACGAAGAAGACGACGACGACGAAGACGACGACGACGACGACGACGACGACGAAGAAGACGACGGCGACGAAGACGACGACGACGAAGACGACGACGACGACGACGACGACGAAGAAGACGACGAGGAAGAAGACGACGACGAAGAAGACGACGACGAAGAAGACGACGACGAAGAAGACGACGACGAAGAAGACGACGACGAAGACGGCGCCGACGATGACGACGACGATGACGACAAAGACGACGACGACGAAGACGACGACGAAGAAGACGACGACGAAGAAGACGACGACGAAGAAGACGACGACGAAGAAGACGTAGACGAAGAAGACGACGACGATGACGACGACGACGAAGAAGACGACGACGAAGAAGACGACGACGAAGAAGACGACGACGAAGAAGACGACGACGAAGAAGACGACGACGACGTAGACGACGATGAAGACGACGACGACGAAGATGACGATGAAGACGACGACGACGAAGACAACGACGACGAAGAAGACGACGCCGAAGACGACGACGACAAAGAAGACGACGACGAAGAAGGCGACGACGAAGAATACGACGACGAAGAAGACGACGACAAAGAAGACGACGACGAAGAAGTCGACGACGAAGAAGACGACGACGAAGAAGACGACGACGAAGAAGACGAGGACGAAGAAGACGACGACGACGAAGACGACGACGACGAAGACGACGACGAAGAAGGCGACGACGAAGAAGACGACGACGAAGAAGACGACGACGAAGACGACGACGACGACGACGAAGACGACGACGACGAAGACGACGACGACGACGACGACGACGATGAAGTCGACGACCGACGACGAAGACGACGACGACGAAGACGACGGCGACGACGACGAAGACGACGGCGACGACGACGAAGAAGACGACGACGAAGAAGACGACGACGAAGAAGACGACGACGAAGAAGACGACGACGAAGAAGACGACGACGACGAAGACGACGACGACGAAGACGACGACGACGAAGACGACGACGAAGACGACGACGATGAAGACGACGACGACGAAGAAGACGACGCCGAAGACGACGACGACGAAGAAGATGACGACGAAGATGAATATGACGAAGAAGATGACGACGAAGAAGACGACGACGAAGAAGACGACGACGAAGAAGACGACGACGACGAAGAAGACGACGACGAAGAAGACGACGACGACGAAGACGACGACGACGAAGACGACGACGAAGAAGACGACGACGAAGAAGACGACGACGAAGAAGACGACGACGAAGACGACGACGACGACGAAGACGACGACGAAGACGACGACGACGAAGACGACGACGACGACGGCGACAACGACGACGACGCCGCCGCCGCTGCCGCCGACGACGACGACGACGACGAAGGCGACGACGATGACGACGACGACGACGAAGACGACGACGACAAAGAAGACGACAACGAAGACGGCGCCGACGACGACGACGACGACGACGACGACGACGAAGACGACGACGACGAAGAGGACGACGACGACGACGATGAAGACGACGACGACGAAGACGACGACGACGAAGACGACGACGACGAAGACGACGACGATGAAGAAGACGACGACGAAGAAGACGACGACGACGAAGACGACGACGAAGACGACGACGACAACAGCGACGACGACGACGGCGACAACGACGACGACGCCGCGCCGCCGCCGCCGACGACGACGCCGACGATGACGAAGGCGACGACGATGACGACGACGACGACGAAGACGACGACGACAAAGAAGACGACAACGAAGACGGCGCCGACGACGACGACGACGACGACGACGACGACGAAGACGACGACGACGAAGAGGACGACGACGACGACGATGAAGACGACGACGACGAAGACGACGACGACGAAGACGACGATGACGAAGACGACGACGACGAAGAAGACGACGACGAAGAAGACGACGACGACGAAGAAGACGACGACGACGAAGACGACGACGACGACGAAGACGACGACGACGAAGACGACGACGAAGAAGACGACGACGAAGAAGACGACGACAAAGAAGACGACGACGACGAAGACGACGACGACGACGACGACGACGAAGAAGACGACGGCGACGAAGACGACGACGACGAAGACGACGATGATGAAGACGACGACGACGAAGACGAAGACGACGAAGACGACGACGACGAAGAAGACGACGACGAAGACGACGACGACGAAGACGACGACGACGAAGAAGACGACGCCGAAGACAACGACGACGTAGAAGACCACAATGAAGAAGACGACGACGAAGACGACGACGAAGAAGACGACGACGAAGACGACGACGACGACGACGACGACGACGACGAAGAAGACGACGGCGACGGAGACGACGACGACGAAGACGACGACGAGGAAGAAGACGACGACGAAGAAGACGACGACGAAGAAGACGACGACGAAGAAGACGACGACGAAGAAGACGACGACGAAGAAGACGACGACGACGACGACGAAGACGACGACGACGAAGACGACGATGACGACAACGACGACGACGAAGACGACGACGACGACGAAGACGACGACGACGAAGATGACGAAGACGAAGACGAAGAAGACGACGACGAAGAAGACGACGACGAAGAAGACGACGACGAAGAAGACGATGACGAAGAAGACGACGACGACGTAGACGACGATGAAGACGACGACGACGAAGATGACGATGAAGACGACGACGACGAAGACAACGACGACGAAGAAGACGACGCCGAAGACGACGACGACAAAGAAGACGACGACGAAGAAGGCGACGACGAAGAAGACGACGACGAAGAAGACGACGACAAAGAAGACGACGACGAAGAAGTCGACGACGAAGAAGACGACGACGAAGAAGACGACGACGAAGAAGACGAGGACGAAGAAGACGACGACGACGAAGACGACGACGACGAAGACGACGACGAAGAAGACGACGACGAAGAAGACGACGACGAAGAAGACGACGACGAAGACGACGACGACGACGACGAAGACGACGACGACGAATACGACGACGACGACGACGACGACGATGAAGTCGACGACGACGACGAAGACGACGACGACGAAGACGACGGCGACGACGACGAAGACGACGGCGACGACGACGAAGAAGACCGACGACGAAGAAGACGACGACGAAGAAGACGACGACGAAGAAGACGACGACGAAGAAGACGACGACGACGAAGACGACGACGACGAAGACGACGACGACGAAGACGACGACGAAGATGACGACGACGAAGACGACGACGACGAAGAAGACGACGCCGAAGACGACGACGACGAAGAAGACGACGACGAAGATGAATACGACGAAGAAGACGACGACGAAGAAGACGACGACGAAGAAGACGACGACGAAGAAGACGACGACGACGAAGAAGACGACGACGAAGAAGACGACGACGACGAAGACGACGACGACGAAGACGACGACAAAGAAGACGACGACGAAGAAGACGACGACGAAGAAGACGATGACGAAGACGACGACGACGACGACGACGACGACGACGAAGAAGACGACGGCGACGAAGACGACGACGACGAAGACGACGACGATGAAGACGACGACGACGAAGACGACGACGACGAAGACGACGACGACGAAGAAGACGACGACGATGACGACGACGACGAAGACGACGACGACGAAGAAGACGACGCCGAAGACAACGACGACGTAGAAGACCACGATGAAGAAGACGACGACGAAGAAGACGACGACGAAGAAGACGACGACGAAGAAGACGACGACGAAGAAGACGACGACGAAGAAGACGACGACGAAGAAGACGACGACGAAGAAGACGACGACGAAGAAGACGACGACGAAGAAGACGACGACGAAGAAGACGACGACGAAGAAGACGACGACGAAGAAGACGACGACGAAGAAGACGACGACGAAGAAGACGACGACGAAGAAGACGACGACGAAGAGGACGACGACGAAGAAGACGACGACGACGAAGACGACGACGACGACGACGACGACGACGAAGAAGACGACGGCGACGAAGACGACGACGACGAAGACGACGACGACGACGACGACGACGAAGAAGACGACGAGGAAGAAGACGACGACGAAGAAGACGACGACGAAGAAGACGACGACGAAGAAGACGACGACGAAGAAGACGACGACGAAGACGGCGCCGACGATGACGACGACGATGACGACAAAGACGACGACGACGAAGACGACGACGAAGAAGACGACGACGAAGAAGACGACGACGAAGAAGACGACGACGAAGAAGACGTAGACGAAGAAGACGACGACGATGACGACGACGACGAAGAAGACGACGACGAAGAAGACGACGACGAAGAAGACGACGACGAAGAAGACGACGACGAAGAAGACGACGACGACGTAGACGACGATGAAGACGACGACGACGAAGATGACGATGAAGACGACGACGACGAAGACAACGACGACGAAGAAGACGACGCCGAAGACGACGACGACAAAGAAGACGACGACGAAGAAGGCGACGACGAAGAATACGACGACGAAGAAGACGACGACAAAGAAGACGACGACGAAGAAGTCGACGACGAAGAAGACGACGACGAAGAAGACGACGACGAAGAAGACGAGGACGAAGAAGACGACGACGACGAAGACGACGACGACGAAGACGACGACGAAAGAAGGCGACGACGAAGAAGACGACGACGAAGAAGACGACGACGAAGACGACGACGACGACGACGAAGACGACGACGACGAAGACGACGACGACGACGACGACGACGATGAAGTCGACGACGACGACGAAGACGACGACGACGAAGACGACGGCGACGACGACGAAGACGACGGCGACGACGACGAAGAAGACGACGACGAAGAAGACGACGACGAAGAAGACGACGACGAAGAAGACGACGACGAAGAAGACGACGACGACGAAGACGACGACGACGAAGACGACGACGACGAAGACGACGACGAAGACGACGACGATGAAGACGACGACGACGAAGAAGACGACGCCGAAGACGACGACGACGAAGAAGATGACGACGAAGATGAATATGACGAAGAAGATGACGACGAAGAAAGACGACGACGAAGAAGACGACGACGAAGAAGACGACGACGACGAAGAAGACGACGACGAAGAAGACGACGACGACGAAGACGACGACGACGAAGACGACGACGAAGAAGACGACGACGAAGAAGACGACGACGAAGAAGACGACGACGAAGACGACGACGACGACGACGACGACGACGACGAAGAAGACGACGGCGACGAAGACGACGACGATGAAGACGACGACGAAGAAGACGACGACGACGAAGGACGACGACGATGAAGACGACGACGACGAAGAAGACGACGACGAAGACGACGACGACGAAGACGACGACGACGAAGAAGACGACGCCGAAGACAACGACGACGTAGAAGACCACGATGAAGAAGACGACGACGAAGAAGACGACGACGAAGAAGACGACGACGAAGACGACGACGACGACGACGACGACGACGACGAAGAAGACGACGGCGACGGAGACGACGACGACGAAGACGACGACGAGGAAGAAGACGACGACGAAGAAGACGACGACGAAGAAGACGACGACGAAGAAGACGACGATGAAGAAGACGACGACGAAGACGACGACGACGACGACGAAGACGACGACGACGAAGACGACGACGACGACAACGACGACGACGAAGACGACGACGACGACGACGAAGACGACGATGACGAAGACGACGAAGACGAAGACGAAGAAGACGACGACGAAGAAGACGACGACGAAGAAGATGACGACGAAGAAGATGACGACGAAGAAGACGACAACGAAGACGGCGCCGACGACGACGACGACGACGACGACGACGACGAAGACGACGACGACGAAGAGGACGACGACGACGACGATGAAGACGACGACGACGAAGACGACGACGACGAAGACGACGACGACGAAGACGACGACGACGAAGAAGACGACGACGAAGAAGACGACGACGACGAAGACGACGACGAAGACGACGACGACAACGGCGACGACGACGACGGCGACAACGACGACGACGCCGCCGCCGCCGCCGCCGACGATGATGACGACGACGAAGGCGACGACGATGACGACGACGACGACGAAGACGACGACGACAAAGAAGACGACAACGAAGACGGCGCCGACGATGATGACGACGACGACGACGACGAAGACGACGACGACGAAGAGGACGACGACGACGACGATGAAGACGACGACGACGAAGACGACGACGACGAAGACGACGACGACGAAGACGACGACGACGAAGAAGACGACGACGAAGAAGACGACGACGACGAAGAAGACGACGACGAAGAAGACGACGACGACGAAGACGACGACGACGAAGACGACGACGAAGAAGACGACGACGAAGAAGACGACGACAAAGAAGACGACGACGAAGACGACGACGACGACGACGACGACGACGACGAAGAAGACGACGGCGACGAAGACGACGACGACGAAGACGACGACGATAGAAGACGACGACGACGAAGACGAAGACGACGAAGACGACGACGACGAAGAAGACGACGACGAAGACGACGACGACGAAGACGACGACGACGAAGAAGACGACGCCGAAGACAACGACGACGTAGAAGACCACGATGAAGAAGACGACGACGAAGAAGACGACGACGAAGAAGACGACGACGAAGACGACGACGACGACGACGACGACGACGACGAAGAAGACGACGGCGACGGAGACGACGACGACGAAGACGACGACGAGGAAGAAGACGACGACGAAGAAGACGACGACGAAGAAGACGACGACGAAGAAGACGACGACGAAGAAGACGACGACGAAGAAGACGACGACGACGACGACGAAGACGACGACGACGAAGACGACGATGACGACAACGACGACGACGAAGACGACGACGACGACGAAGACGACGACGACGAAGACGACGAAGACGAAGACGAAGAAGACGACGACGAAGAAGACGACGACGAAGAAGACGACGACGAAGAAGACGACGACGAAGAAGACGACGACGAAGACGACGACGACGAAGACGACGACGACGAAGACGACGACGAAGACGACGACGACGAAGACGACGACGATGAAGAAAACGAAGCCGAAGACGAAGACGACGAAGAAGACGACGACGAAGATGACGACGACGAAGAAGACGACGATGAAGAAGACGACGACGAAGAAGACGACGACGATGAAGACGACGACGAAGAAGACGGCGACGAAGAAGACGACGACGAAGAAGACGACGACGAAGAAGACGACGACGAAGAAGACGACGACGAAGAAGACGACGACGAAGAAGACGACGACGAAGAAGACGACGACGAAGAAGACGACGACGAAGAAGACGACGACGAAGAAGACGACGACGAAGAAGACGACGACGAAGAAGACGACGACGAAGAAGACGACGACGAAGAAGACGACGACGAAGAAGACGACGACGAAGAAGACGACGACGAAGAAGACGACGACGACGACGACAGACGACGACGAAGAAGACGACGACGAAGAAGACGACGACGAAGAAGACGACGACGAAGAAGACGACGACGAAGAAGACGACGACGAAGAAGACGACGACGAAGAAGACGACGACGAAGAAGACGACGACGACGACGACGACGACGAAGAAGACGACGGACGACGAAGACGACGACGACGAAGACGACGACGACGAAGAACGACGACGAAGAAGACGACGACGGAAGAGACGACGACGAAGAAGACGACGACGAAGAAGACGACGACGAAGAAGACGACGACGAAGAAGACGACGACGAAGACGACGACGACGACGACGACGACGACGACGACGAAGACGACGACGACGAAGACGACGACGAAGAAGACGACGACGAAGAAGAAGACGACGACGAAGAAGACGACGACGAAGAAGACGACGACGAAGAAGACGACGACGAAGACGACGACGACGAAGAAGACGACGACGAAGAAGACGACGGAAGACGACGACGAAGAAGACGACGACGAAGAAGACGTCGACGAAGTAGACGACGTACTGTAAGACGACGACGACGAAAGATGACGATGAAGACTCGACGACGAAGACAACGACGACGAAGAAGACGACGCGAAGACGACGACTGACAAAGAAGACGACGGAGAAGAGGCGACGACGAAGAAGACGACGACGAAGAAGACGACGACAAAGAGACGACCGACGAAGAA
>JAXLNO010004473.1:0-241515 GCA_038087875.1 Malacoraja senta
TGGGCATGGAGGGCACGTAATCCCTCAACGTTACTCATCATAAAATAAAGATCAAACTTCAAACTGGTAAGTTCTCGTTTAATCTTACTATTTTACTTCGGAGTCACGTGAGTGACTACGTGAAGATTTTGAAGCTCTGTAATTTCATGCCGTGGAAACGAGTCCATGCATCACACACTGCATCAGTTGACTACTGATGAGTGATCATTAATAATGCATTCAGACATGACTTAGATATAGACATGTTGATGCTTTTAATGAACAAACAATGATAATAGTAACCTCACTCAACCGGGAGGGAACTATGAAACAGAACTTAGCATAGAGTTGGCAAATACCCCAATCTGGTAATGGGTTGTTATAAATGATTGGAAAGAACGTTAGTTTGACCACCCTGCAGCCGCTAGGATGTGGTCCCGCTAACGTCCATACCCTGCTGCTGTGGTAGTTGCAGCCCTGGTGGAGTGAGACTTGAATATTAGTGTTCACTCCTGTATAAGCCAGCCCCATTATAACCACCTGGAGATGGACTGTAGTGATACCTTCTTACGAGGCTAATGTAACTAACAATATTGCTAGTTCAGAGTCTTTAATGCTCTAGTGACCTACATTCTGGTGTAGATGTGTGACCACACACAACCGAAGGACCATGAGATATGTGAACAATCTAGTTAGACCTGATGCCCCTGGTCTACTCTGCTTGACTAAGTCATAAACATAATGTTATTTAGCCTGCAGATATTATCATCGTGTCCAGTCACTGCTAATGCCATGTCTGGACCCGTTGTGCTGAACTCAGTGCCATGGGCATAACCACTTGTAGGCGAGTTTGACCAAGGACAGGGGTGTAGCTGGAGCCCACCTACGAACAACGTGGCACAATGTTAACATCCTACATCTCTGCGTACCCAGGCCTGGGAGGTTTAGAGTTGAAGATACCCTTCATTACCTGAATCCCAGAGGGTGAGACCCAACAGAGTGGATTCTGTTCCCCGCAGCCAGCATGATGAGAAGGCACTTTAGGCACAGTAAATAGCACTTTAACTTGATTATTGTCAACCCCATACAAAACTGACCTTCAAGCCGTCAGTCATCCATGCCGAGCTGAATGTAATATAACATAAAACAAATACCTCCCATCTCCTTATGAGGAGATACTGCTGTTTGGTGCTATCCCTGCATCTGCAGTGAGCACGTCCGAGGTATGGGTTGACAACCTGAACCGCTGGAATGGCCTTCGCAGAGTCTGTAATCAAAGCATTGGTTATATCATGCAAAGGATGGTTCCCCGAGTCACGGTAAAACCAGCAAATTTATGTCCAGAATTAACCATATAAGGTTGTGTCATCATTCCCCACATCAGCGGGAACCTTGGCTGTAGAAGCCAGGCAGGCACTATGAAAATACCTGAAGCGGGAGCTTGCAAGACCCGTCTGATGAGGCAAAATGGAGGAAGACATTCCTCCCCAGTGTAGCGAGAATACATCATCGCCATTGATATGCCACATATATTGCAACTGGTGATCGAGCCTGGATGCAGACATTTCGATCTTCAGCGTTTCATCGAGCCACAATGTCATTAAACACTTAGCAATCCAACATCAATTCTGTATTGACAATTGATGATATACCAGTGCTAGATGAGGTTAGGTAAATTATCACCGGATACTTTGACTGATAATATCCATGTGATCAACATATACCTTCACCAAAGTGAATCAACTTGGACTTAAGCATGCACCCCCTTAATCCACAGAATGCACCTGTTGTCTGTAGGTAGTTGATACCATATAACTGAACATTTGGTAACTCATGCAAATCGCATTCGTCTCCGTAATTTAGAGCTGATATTAGTAATTTTCCATCTTGAGCAATAGCATCAGTTTGTAATTAACTGAAGATAATTGATGAAAAGTTAATGGAGCAATGCTGAATAATATTCGTCCATCATGGTGACTTTGATAATTTCAGCCTGGGAATAGGAAAGGTCTGGTAACAATGGTACTTGAGAATTGATTCCAATCTCTTGCCTCAGGGCGGAGTTCCAGCCAATTTCAGTTGGTATCAACGTAAATTTAACTTAAATTTAACTGATGGATGAGAACTCAATTCCAGCTAAATTTTGAAATACCTCTGGTGCCTTGTGAATGGAAACTGATCCCATGGTAGTTAACAGTCACGAAGTACCCTATTCAGAAATGTCTATACTGCACAAGCGAGTTGTACAAGCAGGACGACAGATGGCGCAATGGGCTAAGTGTTCGGCTGGCAACTGGAAGGTAGCCGGTTCGAATCCCGCTTGGAGTGCATACTGTCGTTGTGTCCTTGGGCAAGACACTTCACCCACCTTTGCCTGCGTGTGAATGTGTGTGAATGCGTGTGAGTGATTGGTGGTGGTCGGAGGGGCCGTAGGCGCAGATTAGCAGCCACGCTTCCGTCAGTCTGCCCCAGGGCAGCTGTGGCTACAGAAGTAGCTCACCACCACCGAGTGTGACTGAGGAGTGAATGAATAATGCGATGTAAAGCGCCTTGGGTATTAGAAAGGCGCTATATAAATCCAATCCATTATTATCATTACCTGTTAACAATGAACAGGCCTCATTGCCACAATTGCGATTCTGCCTAAAAAGGCAACGCCAACCATGTTTTCGAGAACTCTGGTGCTTGAATGCTGTGCAGTATAAACTAATCTGATCTGTAGAAACCCAAGTGTAAATATTACCAACCTGTATCTGTAATCGGAAGCTACTCAAATGGGAGGACTTATGCAACCTGCCCAGGAGCTGCCTCAACCAGCTTCATCCTTCATACATCCGAATGGTGGCTTATGCAACCTGAACCAGGAGCTGCCTTAATCAGCTTCATCCTTCTTAATCAGCTTCATCCTTCATACATCCGAATGGTAGGACTTATGCAACCCGAGTCAGGAGCTGCCTTAGGTATGTGTGTATGTATTTTAGCACCATCTGCATCCATCCGTTTGATCGAGTGGGAGGAATTGCAACCCTGAATCAGGTGTCGCTTCAGGCATATGTGCACTTCAGTAGCACCCTCTACCACTCCGGCTCATTTGAGTGGAAGGAAATGTGCAACCCTGAACCAGGAGCTGCTGCCTGACATGCCTTCCACACTCTTGCGGGGTTGGCGCATCTTCCCCGAAGGCCGTTCTGGGCCCGGTCTAAAAAAGACCTCTGTCCTGATCGTACGGCCGTCGGGCTTTCACCAGCTTCGGTGTCTGCTGGTGGGTGCATAGCACACTTGTGGCGTCTTCAGCCAACCCCATGTCTTCAGAGTCAGCCCAGAAGTGACTCCTAATGCTCCCCTCTGTCGAGGGAGATGCATTATGCAGCCCTCAATGAGGTGCTGCCATGGGCGTCCTCGGAGGCCAATGGTGACAAGGGTCCATATCCTGGAGCACGTCACTTTGGAGCATCTGCTCCATCAACCGCTCCATGCGGGATATGCGATCTCGGTCGCTGCCTGCCGGCGGTGATTTTTCACGGCCCGACTCGTCCGAGTCTATGGCCTGTCCGTCCTCTGCTTGGTCTTTCCGCCAGTCTGTAGTGTTGATTCAGACTCTGACCGCATAGATTGCGATCCAGGTGCAGTCGGCCGCTGCTGACTGCCCGTACTTCCGCGGTCCTCCGCAGCCAGTCTGGATGCAGCCCGTTTGGACTTCGTTACTGACTTGTCCATAGTTCCTTCCCTGTAACACAGAAATGGAACAAAAAGCCTGGTATCCCCGCGGTTCTCGCAGCCGGGATTCCTCTGCAGTCTTTGTAGAAGGGATTCCCTGCGAGGTCCATGTCGGGTTTCCCTGGAAGAAATAGTGGCTTACCCTCCAGTGGGTTGCCACCAGTCTGAAGCCGCTGGCTCCACTGCCAGCGACTCGAAAAAGGCGAACTCAACCGCCGCCCGCTACCCGCATCGTGGCCTTGCGGGTTCCCCGCGATCCGTGGGCGTGATTCCCCGAGGTCGTGACTGGGATTCCCCGACCTTGTGGTCCGCGACTGGGGTTCCCCGCGGTCCATAAAGGATCTCCCGCGGCCCGGCCGACTTCGCCGGAATAAAGCAGGACCTCTGTAAGGCTTACAGAGATTCCTGCAAAACACAACCAGGAAAAGTTTAAAACTTACCTTCAGGTTGGACGGCTGGTGGAGCAGTGCTCCCCCCAGCCTGTCGTTTGCGCAATGCGATAGACGATATGTCGCGCATGCGCCCTGACGGGTTCTTCATGTAGTCACTCACGTGACTCCGAAGTAAAATCTAAAGTTCTTTCTATGTCTTAGATGGATTTAAAATTCCTATACCAGTGTTATGAAGATGGTTATTCCCAATGTACTGACCAATATATTACGAAGAAGAGTTGATCTGGTTACTATGATATTATTGTGTGTGTCTAGTTGCTGTGGATAAACTGCTCTATTTCCTGCCTTACAACAGTGAATAAATATCAACATAGGCCATAAAGAAATGGTGCTATATATATACAATGCCATCCATATTGTTTGGGACAAAGACCCATCATTTATTTATTTGCCTCTGTACTCCACAATTTGAGATTTGTAATAGAAAAAAGCACATGTGGTTAAAGTGCACATTGTCAGATTTTAATAAAGGCCATTTTAATACATTTTTGTTTCACCATGTAGAATTTACAGCAGTGTTTATACATAGTCACCCCATTTCAGGGCACCATAATGTTTGGAACACAGGAAAGTAATGTAATTGAAAGTAGTCATGTTTAGTATTTTGTTGCATATCCTTTGCATGCAATGACTGCCTGAAGTCTGTGATTCATGGACATCACCAGTTGCTGGGTGTCTTCTCTGGTGATGCTCTGCCAGGCCTGTATTGCAGCCATCTTTATCTTATGATTGTTTTGAGGGCTTCAGTTTTCTCTTCAGCATATAAAAGGCATGCTCAATTGGGTTCAGATCAGGTGATTGACTTGGCCACTCAAGAATTGACAATTTTTTAGCTTTGTAAAACGCCTTTGTTTCTTTAGTAGTATGTTTATAGAAACATAGAAACATAGAAAATAGGTGCAGAAGTAGGCCATTCGGCCCTTCGAGCCTGCACTGCCATTCAATATGATCATGGTTGATCATCCAACTCAGTATCTTGTACCTGCTTTCTCTCCATACCCCCTGATCCTTTTAGCCACAAGGGCCACATCTAACTCCCTCTTAAATATAGCCAATGAACTGGCCTCAACTACCTTCTGTGGCAGAGAATTCCAGAGAGTCACCACTCTCTGTGTGAAAAATGTTTTCCTCATCTCGGTCCTAAAAGATTTCCCCCTTATCCTTAAACTGTGACCCCTTGTTCTGGACTTCCCCAACATCGGGAACAATATTCCTGCATCTAGCCTGTCCAACCCCTTAAGAATTTTGTATGTTTCTATAAGATCCCCCCTCAATCTTCTAAATTCTAGCGAGTACAAACCGAGTCTATCCAGTCTTTCTTCATATGAAAGTCCTGACATCCTAGGAATCAGTCTGGTGAACCTTCTCTGTACTCCCTCTATGGCAAGAATGTCTTTCCTCAGATTAGGAGACCAAAACTGTACGCAATACTCCAGGTGTGGTCTCACCAAGACCCTGTACAACTGCAGTAGAACCTCCCTGCTCCTATACTCAAATCCTTTTGCTATGAATGCTAACATACCATTCGCCTTCTTCACTGCCTGCTGCACCTGCATGCCTACTTTTAATGACTGGTGTACCATGACACCCAGGTCTCGTTGCATCTCCCCTTTTCTTAATCGGCCACCATTCAGATAATAGTCTACTTTCCTGTTTTTGCCACCAAAGTGGATAACCTCACATTTATTGAGATCGTTGTCTTGCTGTAGAATGAACCACCGGCCAATGAGGTTTGAGGCATTTGTTTGAACTTGAACAGATAGGATGTGTCTATACACGTCAGAATTCATTATGCTACTACCATCAGCAGCTGTATCATCAATGAAGATAAGTGAGCCAGTACCTTCAGCAGCCATACATGCCCAGGCCACAACACCCCCACCTCCGCGTTTCACCGATGAGGTGGTATGCTTTGGATCTTGGGCAGTTCCTTCTCTCCTCCATACTTTGCTCTTGCCATCACTGATATAAGTTAATCTTCGTCTCATCTGTCCACAAGACCTTTTTCCAGAACTGTGCTCTTTTACAGTTTTTGCCCGTTGCTTGAAAACTTTTTGCAAAACTTCGCTCATTGTGTCAAAACTCTACACACAAGCAAATAAGACACAACACTGGGAAATAAACCATTCACATCCATGTCAAATTGAAACTCTGCTATCGAAACCTAAACTCTGCTATGAAAACCTAACAAGCCTTTGTCAAAACGTCACTCTGGTGACAAAATGATACACACTTGCATCATATGAATACACTTTCAGATCAGCACCAACACACTAGTCTACTTTATATAAAACACTGCAGTCTTTAATTTTCACTGTTTTTATTCAGTTCCACATAAGGCACGTTTTCACAACAACCAAAAAATCAAATACTCAATACAGTACATTGCAGTACTGTACTTCACAGTACTGTAAATTCAGTTAAAGCAAAAATAAAACAAAAATAAAACCAAAAATACACTATACTGTAAACACAGAAAAACACGGCAATCGTTTGTAGGTGGGCTTATGGATCCTGCCGTCTGTTGGGGTCTGGCCACAGGATCTCATCCACATCGCAAGCAATGTCTTCTCCCGCTAGGCATCATGGAAAATATCCCCTTGTGTGCCGAATCCATCCATGGATTGACCTCACCTCAATGTCTCCGCAGGCCTGTTCCATTGCCTGCAGAAGAGGCATGCGGGCATGTGATATACACGCCATCTCCAAGCGAAAATAATTATTCTATAGGGTTTAGAAATGGCGAGTAAGGGGGCAAGTATACCACTTCAAATTGATTATGGTTGGTGAACCAGGTCCGGACCAGAGCAGCCTGATGGAAACTGACATTATCCCAGACAACAACAAACCTGGGCTGCTCTGGTCTGTCCTGTCCAGCTATATTATGAAGAGCATCTAGAAATGTGATGATATGTTGTGTATTGTATGGACCTAGTTTTGCATGATGGTACAGAAGCCCTCGAAGGCTTATGGCGGCACACAATGAGATATTTCCCCCGCGCTGCCCCGGGCCGTGCACAATTGCCCTTTGGCCAATTATATTACGACCCCGTCGTCTTGTTTTGCTAAGGTTGAATCCAGCCTCATCAATGTAAATAAATTCATGAGGCTGTGCAGCTCCATCCATGGCCAAGATTCTCTATAACAAAAAAAACATATTGTGGATGGCTATGTGGTACTGATACAATGGTACATATTCAGCTGTTACTGGATTACACCAATACTGTATTGTAAATGTAAAGGACTGTAACACTTACCTGTACATATTCACGTCAAAGTCCTTTGACCCTGACACTGTTCCTCTCAAATGGGACCCTGTACAGTTGCTTCATGGTCATTTTGTGCTTTACCAAGATGCGTCTTATAGTGGTAATGCTTACTCGGTTTATGTTGTTGAACACTTGCCTATCTGCAAGTATTTGTTGCCGTAGCTGCTGGAGACGGATTGCATTGTTTGCTCTGACTAGGTCCACAATGGCAAGTTCCTGCTGTTGGGTGAACAGGCGTTGGCGTCCACCCCCAGAAGGTCTTCGTCATTCTATAGCAAAATGCAACCACAAATTGTTATTGGTTTGCTTTTTTTTTACAGTACTGTATATACTGTACTTTACTGTATATACCATACACTGTACTGAAACATCTCAATATACGTAATCACGGTATGTTTCACAAAACTACCACTTTCGTTCCAAAAGGAGCATTAGCCACCCTGCAATACAATACATGTGATACGGTAATGTGATATGGTACAGTACTGTAAATACTCTTGATACCATCTGAGTAGAGTAGAAAGTAGAGAGTTGAAGACATACCTGTTTTCCAGTCGGAATGGCCTTATTATGGATGAAACTGTGCAACGGCTTAGATTAGGGTGGACTCTCTGCCCAGCTTCCCTCATAGTCAGGCCATGGTTTATGACATGGTCCACCAAAGTTGCTCTTATGTCATCGGAAATAATGGTCCATGCATGGCCTCTTCGACCACGACCACGACCACGACCACGACCACGACCACGACCACGACCACGACCACGACCACGACCACGACTACGACCACGACCACGTCCTCCTCTTCCTCTTCCTCTTCCTCTACCTCTTGCTCTCCCTGCATCCATGCTTGCAAAGTTCTCAAAATGGCTTAACTGAGGCCTTTTTGTAGCTGGCTGATTGGTGTTCAGTGTTGTAAGTAAGTATTTTCAGGTGTGTATCTTAGTGTTTTCAATTACCCGATGTGTTTTGTATTTTGAATAGCTGTGTCTTCCCAATGGTACCCTGAGATTTCATTTTTGAACGAAGTGTCTTATGTATGAAATAGTGTGTAGTGTGTAGGAGCAAGTGTGTTGCAGAAAGGAGCAAGTGTGTAGCAGAATTGCAACTAAAGTGCAAAGCAGCGCTTTTGTTTAAGGTATGGTTACATGTGTTTAAGGTATAGTAACACAAACTTCAAGTTGTGTTACTTTGGTCTAAGCATGGGTCTATAGTATTCAAGCAATGGGCAAAAACTGTAAGTACTTCTTGGCAAACTGTAACCTGGCCATCCTATTTTTGCAGCTAAACAGTGGTTTGCATCTTGCAGTGTAGTCTCTGTATTTCTGTTCATGAATTCTTCTGCGGACAGTGGTCATTGACAAATCCACACCTGAAGAGTGTTTCTGATGTGTCGGACAGGTGTTTGGGGATTTTTCTTTATTATAGAGAGAATCCTTCTGTCATCAGTTGTGGAGGTCTTCCTTGGCCTTCCAGTCCCTTTGCGATTAGTAAGCTCACCAGTGCTCTCTTTCCTTTAATAATGTTCCAAACAGTTCATTTTGGTAAGCCTAATGTTTGGCTAATATCTTATTTTTATTATTGTTGCTCATAATGGCTTATTTGACTTTCATTGGCACAACTTTGGTCCTCATGTTGATAAACAGCAATAAAAGTTTCCAAAGGTGATGGAAAGACTGGAGGAAAGACTAGGTGCTGAGAGCTCTCTTCTACCTGCATTAAGGAGGCATTTGAACACACCTGAGCAATTACAAACACCTGTGAAGCCATGTGCCCCAAACATTATGGTGCCCTGAAATGGGGGGGACCATGTATAAACACAGCTGTAATCTCTACATCGTGAAAACAAAATGTATAAAATTACCCTTTAATAAAATCTGACAATGTGCACTTTAACCACATGTGATTTTTTTCTATTACAAAATCTCAAATTGTGGAGTACAGAGGGAAATAAATAAATGATGGGTCTTTGTCCCAAACATAATGGAGGGCACTGTATGTCCTTTTCCCCTATCAATGCTTACCTTTTTCTTCTTTTACAGCTAGAGAAACATAGTGGGGAAAGGAGTTTCTCTGTTTGAGTGTTTATTAAAAGCATAAATGCATTAATGAAACTGAGAATACGTCTTCTGACATTGTATCAAACCTTTTGATTTTTTTGGTTTAAGTTGATTCAATCTTTTTTGTAGGAAAACAATTTTCCTCACATGTGTGCCTGCTAGAGTGAAGCCTCTACAGATGCAATATGGATATTGCATCAAATAAATGCCCAAAAACATGACAATGTGAATTCAAAATGGCATTATTGTCATGGGTTATTGTGGTAGTCTTACACCTATTTCACTTTGTACCAGTTCTACCTTACTTGATCCAGTTGCCACGGAGCTGTGAAAAATGATTATTTTTTCCATCTGCCATCTATTAACAGTGAAACTATGAATTTAAATGCAAGTAAGTTTATCTTGATCTGACCAGACCCCAATTTAGCATGTCAGAATAACTCAGGTTGATTGTATGCACCATGTTTTTAATGCACATAATTAATTACAACATTATTGAGTAAATATTGATCCTAGGCCATGTTGAAATCAGTAGAACTGAATTTCAAGTGTGAGATGCAGCCTCTACCATACGTTAGATTGCGCTTGATCTGGCCAAACCTGCTCCCACTGTCATCCCCACAGCTGCATTTACTTGAGATTGTTTATTTGGACATCAGGATGTGATAGTTGTCATAGCCATCTTACACGACCACACCTCTGGACAGATGTCAAAAGCCTTAGAAAAATTAAAACAGAATGAAATAGTTGAAGCATGTATCACTAGCTACAGAAAATTAATTAAAAACATGAAGCATGGTGGAAAACAAAGAGGTTTTTAGAAAATTGTATCTGGCCTCTGAGCCACTACTCTACTTTTCACTGCTCTACATCTGAACTCAGTACTGGAGTGGGAGGCCAGATGCACACTCCAATGTACAAGTATGGAAGTCAAAACTGAGTGGACTTGTATGTTGCAGTTGACCTTCCCCATGTGAACAACCGAGGATGTACTTCTACCCTAAAAAATAATACGAGAGTTACTACACTTCAAAAGTATTTATTTGAGTCCAAAGCACTTTGAAAAGGATGTGATTAGCCCCTCATATGGGTAAATTGTGGGAATAACTTTTATTCTGGGGGATTGTATAAAATAGGTGATGTCAGTTCCGTTGTATATTATGTGCTTCCCCTCACTGTCATTTTGAGTAATAGATAAAAAATTACTGAATCAATAATTCACCCCTTGTTTTCATTACCTAAAGCCAATACTTCCACTGTACATTTTGAATCTGTGCAAAGTCTACAGGCTGAGAACATCTTTGAATTGTTTCCACGGTCCTCCTGGTTATATCATACAGTGACAGAAACTAAATAGTAAAGGGCCTGTCCCACTTAGGCAATTTTTTCGGTGACTGCCGGCGACTGTCACAGTCGTAATTGGTCGCCGAAAAAGCGGCGACTGGACCCTCCCTACGACAATGTCTACTACAATGTCTACAACAAGCTACGACAACCTACCACCTAGTCGACGTCAAGCTACAGCAAGCTACCGACAACCGGCGAGCCATTAGGACGTCCACCTACGACCACACCTACGACAACCTACGTCTAACCGCGCCAAGCTACAAGCAACAACCCTGTTGGCGACAACTAAAGACAACTGAAGACAATTCAGTCGCCAGTACCTGTCGCCGGTTGACGTAGGTTGAAGTAGGTAGTCGCCAATGGAATTCACCGAAGTCAGCACCGTCACCAACGTCACCTGGCGACAACCAGCGTCATCCTGGTGACAACCTACGACAGCACCTACGACAGGAGAAGACAAGCTACGTCAAGCAACGTCAAGCCCACAGTCACCGAAAAGTTTTGAACATTTCAAAATCCAGCGGCGACCAGAAAAACGTTACGACTCTTTAGGCGACTTGAGGAGACTATTCACAACCATACAGGCATCACCCCGCAACCATGTGGGGCCAGCCTAGTTGCCTGTAGTCGCTGAAAAAATCGCCTGAGTGGGGCAGGGGCTTAAGTGTCTATTTTAGGAATCTGTTTTCCATTTGGTTAACAGCATGGCTTTCCTGCTGGAACTGACTGTATATAATTAGGGCCTCAATGATGGGAATGGTGGTCTGGAGAAGGACACTGAAATCAGTTCACTTTTCTTGCCTGTGGAGTTGAATGATTTTACAGTGATGCCTTCAATGTTTTGATGTGCCTACTTTAGAAATAATACATCTAAAAATCTTGCACTGGTGTAGGATCATTCCTGATTTGCGGACAATGGGTTTTCTGCCATGTTTTGTAGTCTTAATCCTCAAATTCAGTTTTCCTCCACTGACCAAATGCTGGGCTGTAATATTGAATACAATAGTGATTTTCATCATAGATGCCTGGTTTTATTGAGTAGGAAGGAACTGCAGATGCTGGTTTACATCGAAGAGACACAAAACTGGAGTATCTCAGCGGGACAGGTAGCATCTCTGGATAGAAGGAATGGATGAGACAGGTCTCGACCCGAAACGTCACCCATTCCTTCTATCCAGAGATGCTACCTGTCCTGCTGAGTTACTCCAAATTTTTGTGTCTGGTTCTATTGAGGTTGACTTCTGAGATAGAAGTAGTCAAAAAATATGCTAAACTCAATGGAGCCAAATAAATGTGATTAGGGTCTCAATGCCTGTGATGTTAGCCTAAGAAAGTATTTTGCCATTGGTTTGCTTATTCTTCCAGTGTATTTGGATGATTTACATGGACAGCAGTACCTTGAGGTTCTTCTGTAGGATGTCTACTTCTCAGAAGTACAATGCAGCAATGGGATTACTGCTGCCTGGTAGACTATGAATTTTGTACCAGCATTGAGGTTTAAAAAATATATATATATTTTCCACAATCATTTGCTGCATGATGGCATGCAGGTCACTGTCCTAACCAAAATGCGCCCAAATGCTTTGAGAATCAGAGAACATAGGTTTAAAGTTGAGAACCAGAGGTCATAGGTTTAAGGTGAGGGTGACAAATTAGAAGCACCATGGGCCACTCAGCCTCTTGAGCCAGCTCTGCCATTTAATAAGAACATGCGTGGTAACTTTTTCACACAAAGGGTGGTGGGTGTATGAAACATTTATGAAATATTTAGATAGATACATGGATAGGACAGGTTTAGAGGGATATGGGCCAAACGCAGGCAGGTGGGAATAATGTAGATGGGACAGGTTGGTCGATGTTGGTCGATGTTGGTAAGTTGGGCTGAAGGGCCTGTTTCCATGCTGTATGACTATAATTCTATGACTATTTACTGTATAAAAGAAGAAAAGGGAGAAATACCATAAGGTCAACATGACGAATTCATGCTATTTTAATCAAAATGGAAATATAAGGGGTATATTAAATTAAGATTGGGCTATGGTCACATGAAAGAAGAATGCAAGCTGCATGGTTAGTATATAGTTATCAGAGAAATGTTGCTGCATCTCCCTTATTAACACCAATCCAAATGGTTCTCCTACTTTGACTCCCACAGCTTTGACCTGACCCGAATTCACTCCCACTGGCACATCTGATATTCATTTGCCACTCAAGGAAATCACTCATTCATTACTCAGCATGAGCACTTTTAATAAACTTTATTAATAATGTAATAACATGTTATTAAATATCTTACACCATTAGCAGTGGGAGCCACGCTCATATCAGTTTGATCTCTATCACGATTGCTGTTAAAAAGGTTTCTTTTTACCCATGCAAAATTAAAAAATAGTTTGGTTTGGTTTAGTTTATTGTTATATTCCGGACAGCAGAATGAATAATAACTTACACGCAGTCTGGCTGGATCACAAGAGAGTTTTATTACCCAACATTCCCTACTTATATGCAAAACCACTCATTAGCATATAATGAATATGCATGAATACATTACACTGCTCTCCCTTTTTAAAGTATTAAATCTAAGTACACAGTTACAATTTTCTTGTTATGATACTTGATTTAAACCAGTGTTTATTAAATTTTAAATGATAACACAATATATTTATTTAAAAAATTTACACATTTTCATTCTACCTAGACAGTGAGTTACTTAACTTAAAAACCTAATCTGACTACTGGTTTACGGATCCTGCCTGATCGTCTAACAGTAACAAGTGTAATAGGTTTAGGTGTTGACTCAACTGTAGGCTTGTTTGGCTCTGTTTTAGCATTCTGATTTTGACCAGAGGAATCTGTTTATTTGTCTGTACTAACTGAACTTTGTGTTTCAATCACAGTTGGCTCTTCCAACTTACTTTCCGATAAAGACTCAGGGATTAGAACTTCATGTTCAGTTTTTGGTTCATCTTTGGCTGGAATCATTTGATCAACATGAACACTTTTGATCCTATCTCCCACTGCAACTAAGTATCTTTTTGTTCCACACACTTCCACTATTTTCCCAACATCCCATTTGTCTCGAGTGGACTTGTTGGGAGGACTGAGAACACGAACCTGCTCATCTGGTTTGAAGTACCTCTCCTTTTTGTGGGAGTCAAAATAGCGTTTCTGACTTAATTGTTTTTGTTCAACTCTCAAAGTCAAATTGGGTTGAACTAGACTTAATGTATTCTTAGCCTTCTCTTCATCAACAGTTCTGCAGGTGAGTAACTTGTTGTTGTGTGTGGTGTGGTTCTGTACTTCAGCAAGAAACTAGCCAAACGATGTTTCATGCTGAGCTTTGAACTACCCTGCAAAATCTGTTTCTTGAGCGCATCTTTGACAACTCTAACAGACCTTTCCGCTGCCCCGTTAGAGGCTGGATGGTATGGGGGAACTAGTGTGTGTTTTACACCATTCCACTGCATGAACTCTTTGAACTGTTCTGAACGAAACTGAGGCCCATTATCAGAAACAAGTTCTTCCGGTAAACCATGGCATGCAAAAATGGATCTCAACTCATCTATGGTACACTCAGTAGTAGTGCTTGACCCCATATGTTTAACCTCAATCCATTTGGAATGACTATCAACCAGCACCAGAAAGTGATCATTACCCTTTTCGCAAAAATCTACACGAACTCTCTGAAAAGGTCTACTTGGCCATGACCAGGGTTGCAGTGGTGTTTTTGGTGGTTTACTCCGGCAATTTTGGCAGATGCTATATTTTCTCACCAGCGACTCAATGTCACTGTCAATACCAGGCCAATACACAAAACTTCTGGCAATTGACTTCATGCTTACTATGCCAGGATGTTCGGCATGAAGTTCGTTCATAATTTTGTTTCTCAAAGACTCTGGTACAACCACTCTGTAACCCCACTTAACACATCCCTGCTCACATGATAATTCACGGCGTCAATTATGGAAAGGCTTCAGCTCTGATTTCAGAACTGAGTTCAATCCACTATCGATTTCAGTCCAACCATTCAATGTCTGTTCATAAACCCACTTCAGCACATTATCTTTCTTTGTTTCTGCTGCAATTTCTGTTGCAGTCACTGGAAAGTCTTCATCTACCATTTGCATTGTGTAGATTGAGTTCTCACTTCCCACGTCAGAGTTCTCATGGGGCAACCGGGACAACACATCTGCAACTGCGTTGCACTTGGAGCTTCTGTACTCAACCTTGTAGTCATACTAGGACAGCAAAATTGCCCAGCACTGCATCCATGATGCCGCCATGGAAGGTATAGCTGACTTGGGACCAAGTATCACTAGTAGTGGCTTGTGATCAGTCACTAGGGTGACTGCAGAGAGGAAACCGATGGAATTTCTTGATTCCGAACACAATGCTGTGCTTCTTTTTCTATCTGTGCATAGTTCCGTTCACTCGATGACAGGGTGCGGGATGCAAAAGCAATAGGCTTTTCCTGTCCATCATTCATTGCATGGGAGATCACTGCACCTACACCATAACTTGAAGCATCACAAGCAAGTTTCATATTGCGTGTCGTATCATAGTGAACAAGAAGTTTGTCACTTGTCAAGTTTTCCTTGCAGATGTCAAATGCACGTTGCTGTTCCTTTCCCCACGTCCATTTCACGTCTTTTGTAGCAGATGATGAAGTGGCTTTAGCACGTTGCTAAATCTGGAAGGAATCATGCATAGAACTGCACCATCCCAAGGAATGATCGTAGCTCTGACACATTGTTGGGTTTTGGAGCATTCACTATTGCTTCAACTTTTGCTTTCACAGGGCGAAGTCCGTTGGCGTCTACCTTGAGTCCAAGGTAGACCACCTCTGACTGCGCAAATGCACATTTACTTTGCTGCAGTTTGACACTGTGGCAGTTCAGTCTTATGAGAACTTGCTCGAGGATTTTCAGATGTTCTACCATGCCTTCTGTGAATATCAATAGGTCATCCTGGTTGCACACACAGTATCAGAATGCCTTGTAATATTTGGTCCATGAAAGACTGAAAAATTTTCGGGGAGGATTTCACACCATAGGGCAGCTTTGTATATGAATACAAGCCCTTATGTGTGTTGATAGTCAAGTACTGCTGACTTTCCTTATCGACATTGAGTTGGGCATAAGCGTGAGAAAAATCCAGTTTAGTGAAGACTCTTGCTCCGCTAAGTTCTGCGTATAGATCTTGCGAGGTTGGTAACGGATA
Source organism: Malacoraja senta (assembly GCA_038087875.1). Classification (NCBI taxonomy): domain Eukaryota; kingdom Metazoa; phylum Chordata; class Chondrichthyes; order Rajiformes; family Rajidae; genus Malacoraja; species Malacoraja senta. The sequence continues at coordinate 16,042 of JAXLNO010004473.1, forward strand.
TTGTTCGTCATTAACGGCTTGGTTGATTGTGACTTTGTAATCACCACATAGTCACACAGTTTTATCAGCCTTGGGTAAGGCCACAATTGGCGTTGCCCATTTACTCTGGTCTGTCTTCACAAGTACTCCATTACGCTCTAATCTGTCGAGTTCTACCTCCACTTGTTGCTTTAGTGCATATGGTACAGGTCTTGGTCGACAATACACAGGCCTCACATCTTGCTTAAGTCGAATGTGTGCAGAGTACCCTGCTATTCCCGTGTCACTGTCAGCAAAAATGTTTGCATGTTTGCTTATGACGTTTTCAAGACGTGATTTGGACAAATTCACGCTGAAAATGTTCTTCCAGTCTAATTCTATTCTACTCCAAGCAGGGTTGGTTTATTTCTGTAGCTGGCTACTATGATGGGCAGTGTTACCGACTGACCATTATGCTGAACTTTACAGTTCATTTGTTCACAAGTCTCCAATACTTCGTCCGAGTAGGTTCTCAGCTTGACCTTACTCTCAAACAATGGTATCTGTGGGAACTTTGTTTCGTACAGGTCTTTGCTCATGACCGAACAATCTGCTGCCATGTCAATACACATATCGATTCACTGTTCATTAATCAATAGTTTAGTTCAAAAGTCCTTGCCTTGGCTGGTTGTAGGTTTATCGATGTTGTTTGCATAAATGGTATACAACCCAAGTTAATTTACATCTGGGTTCACCTCCAAGTTGTGAACTCCTTTCTGGTTTCTGCAGATTGTTGGTTTCCTGTTTTATGCTTGGCCCGACATGCTGAGGCGATATGGCCTTTCTTCTGGCAGTTATAGCACTTGGCCATTTTGAACTGACAAAATTGGGATGAGTGATTACCGTTGCAACGATAACAACTGGCTGAACTCAGCTCCCCGCCATACTTCGATTTTGGTTTAGCGCCTCTTGGTTTGGCCATAGGCACTGCCTTGTGACTGTAAACGGCCACTGCAGTTCGTGGTGGGCGAAACTCGCGAGCATTCTTTGATGCCATCTCTATTGTGGTAGCAATCTTGCATGCTTTCTCAAATGTGAGATCTGGAGTGTTCATCAGTTTGGACTGAATTCGTTCATCCACTAGACCACAAACAAATCTGTCGCGTAGTGCTCGTCCAAGAAATGTTCCAAAGTTACAGTGTAAACTTAAGTTTTTCAAGGCAACAATATACTCATTGATTGTCTCATTCTGCCTCTGGTTTCTAGTGCCAAATTTATAGATTTCTGCAATTTCCAGAGGCTTTGGGTTGAAGTGCTCCTCCAACTTATTTATAATGTCATTGAAAGGCACATCTTTTGCCTTTAAGGGTGCAAGGAGATTCACGAGTGTGCCGTACACTTCAGGCCCTATCTCCGTGAGCAGAATCGCTTTCATGCATTCGCAAATGGCCTTATTTGTTTCAGCCACTATCTCTCCTTCACCACTAATCTCCAATATATTGTTTGCCGTGAAAAACATGTTTGCTCTCTCCATATAGGAGCTGAACGGCTCTCTACTCTTGTCAAAAGTTCCAAGGTTTCCGATGTAGCCTGTGGATGCTGCCATCGTGTCGTTCTCTTTTTTTTTAAATAAAAGGTCCGTTCAAAAACCCCAAATTCCTGTCTGTTCTGGTGTAGCAATTCACCTAAAACTTAGCTGTACAAAGACTATTCAGCTTGAGGAATTTGACAAAAAAAACTCAGCCCAAAATGTTATACACTCCCAAGGACGACATCTTGCCACGTAGACACAACATAGAGATAGGCTGACGAACTCTCGCCAATTTATCCAGCTGCTGTTTTAAACTACAGCCCCCTGCATAGAAGGATCTGAAGGCCTCTCATGTCCAGCTCGCAAACAACTGCGACACAACTCCGTATTTACTGTTTAAACTGTTAAACAATCCTGCGTGTTGCAAAACAGTCCTGCACTGTATTTAAAGGATGAGTTCACAATCTCTATCCCATCCTCGTCGCCAATTTTGTTATATTCCAGCAGATAGTATATTGTCCAGCAGAATGAACAATAACTTACATGCAGGCTGTCTGGATCACAAGAGAGTTTTATTACCCAACATTCCATACTTATATACAAAACCAACTCATTAGCATATAATGAATATGCATAAATACATTACATTTATTATCGTCGTGTCTACCGAAATAGAACAAAAAGCTTTTGTTTGCATGCTATCTAGTCAAAGAAAAGACTATACATGGATACAATCAAGCCGTCCACAGTGCACAGATAAAGGATAACGGGTACAACATTTAGTGGAAAAATAAAACATTGACTTTTATTCTATAATGAATAGTTGGGTGGTAATTTACCCTTATTCATTTGGACTAAATCTATGAGGTCAGAACTATGAGGTATAAATGTGTTGAAATCTGCTTCCAAAATATAAGATAGTTCTATTTTTTGCCATTTAAATTTCTAGATTTTAATTTTTATGCCATTTGTCATGAATTGTACTTTATATTAACATAAAAACAGACAAATTAGAAGCACCATGGGCCACTCAGCCTCTTGAGCCAGCTCTGCCATTTAATCGGATCATGGCTGACGCCTGGTGGTAACTTGAACTCTGCCCCATGGCACCCTTTCAACCCCTTGATCTTCAATTATCTATCCACCTCTTCCTTAAAAACACGAAGTCTCTATTTATATTGTTCTTTGAGGAACAGATTTCCAAGAAATATATTTTTTCACAAGCTCCGAAGAAATACATTTTGTCTTAGTTCTGTCTTAAATGTGTGACTGATATTTTTAACCACTGACCCCAATCATAAAATGATTAATATGATTACATTGGCATTTGGCCCATTAAACTTTGGTTGTAAAGTCTCCAGCATGCAAAAAGAAAGTATTAACATTAAATCAGCTTGTTAACATGCATTAAGTCAGTTTGCTTCCAGAAGCAATTTTAGAAACATGGACAGATACGTATGAGTAAAATGACCTCACTTTAATGCATGCTATGAGTGTGCACTAGACCAATGTAACTAATAATCAATTTTACCCCTGGAGATTTTGTAACGCCAAGATCCTTATTTTACTCAGGCTCACCATGACCAATGACGATCATGATCTTCAAATAAAATGATCCATTTACTTTTATTATCAAACAAAGCTGTCTGAAATTGGTGAACCTGCTTACGTTTGTAACATTTACAAGTTATTTTATATTTAGCACACAAACCTGCCTTTTTAACTTCATTGTATGCAAATTATAAATGAATTGCACCATAAGTGGTCATCTTTGTTCCAAGCTGAACTCTTTTAAATAATGAGTGAATTTAGTTTGCTGACTGGGTTGTAGTTAAATTAATAATAGTTTCTGGAGCAGTGATTAATACTGAAATTGGTAAATTAATAATACATAATTCGTATACTCCCCTTCTAATACTGTTTGAACTTACATAGTCAGTAGTTCATAGTTGCAAATATGTGTCCATGAAATTGTTCCAATTATAACTGAATTCTGCAATTCATCTAATTCCAGAGCCAAGAGCAATCATTCATACGATCACAAATGAAACAGCTAATGGATATCCATAGATGATCATGATTTACAGTGCTGTGAATGTATACTAAAATTAACTCTGCCTGATGCAAACATTGTTACTTTAACATGCAATACGTGGAAAAGTTCACCAAGGGCGGTCATGGTGGCGCAGCTGTAGAGTTGCTGCCTTACAGCGAATGCAGCGCCAGAGACCCGGGTACGATCCCAACTACGGGTGCTGTCTGTACGGAGTTTGTACGTTGTTCCCGTGACCTGCGTGGGTTTTCTCCGAGATCTTCGGTTTCCTCCCACACTCCAAAGACGTACAGGTTTGTAGGTTAATTGGCTTGGTAAATGTAAAAATTGTCCCTAGTGGGTGTAGGATAGTGCTAATGTGCGGGGATCACTGGCCGGTGCGGAACCGGTGGCCCGAAGACCCTGTTTCCGAGCTGTATCTCTAAACTAAACTAAACCAGAGAATAATGTAATCATGAAGACCAAAATGTCTGAGAAAGCATCTGGTTTTTGAAGCTGGGATACTAAATACAAAAGGCGAGACAAAATATTGCATGTCCCAAACATTTAAGCAGCTGTAAGACTGGGACGTTGGTGTACGACGCAGGTTTTGTACACAGTGTTTGTCAGTTTGCTCTGCCACTGAACCCCACAGGGGAGCCCAGTTGTGCTGAGATTTCTGCATACTTACTCCGACCCTATACTAGGTTCGATTTAGCACAAGTTCTGAAACACCACTCCCTCCACTCCATTGATTTTGAATTGTAAGGCGTGAATTAGAAGGTAAAGGTCAGATTATGTTTCTTTAAAATTATTTTAATGCATAATGCTTTTGAATTTTTACTTATTTAATTTTTAAACTGAAAAATTATAGATTTTTTAAAAATAAAACTGCAATTTTAATATATATTTTAAAATGTCTCTGAATATTACTGAACTAAAATCTATATTACTAAAAGTCTGATCTTGACCACTTCCTGTTATTCTGTATATTGATTTTAGAAAAAACGCTGCCACTTACGCTGTGATTGTTGGCCATTTGTCCCCCTCCGCTGCGCAGGACAAGAGGATTTTTCCCATCAATGAAAATTAAAAGAGTTATTAGTGTTTTAAAAATGTTGAGATTCTCTCTCCTGAAGGCCATACCCCTTCCAAAGGGACTATAAAACCCGGAAGTGTTGAGAGCCTCAGTCAGTCTCTGCAAAATGGGGGAAGCGAGAGGGTCACGTCTCTCAGTCTGAGTTGTGAATAGCACTGAACACATGTCTACTAAACTGTGAATGTGGTTTTACTGACCTTGAGTGCCCTTAATGTGGTTTGAAAATGAAAATGTGGTTGGTTTGAAATAAAGCACAGCAAATGGTTGTTGGTAGTGGTTGGTTTGAAATAAAGCACAGCAACTGGTTGTTGGTGGTGGTTGGTTTGAAATAAAGCACAGCAACTGGTTGTTGGTGGTTGGTTTGAAATAAAGCACAGCAACTGGTTGTTGGTGGTGGTTGGTTGGAATTAAAGCACAGCAAATGGTTGTTGTTGGTGGTTGGTTTGAAATAAAGCACAGCAACTGGTTGTTGGTGGTGGTTGGTTTGAAATAAAGCCCGGCAATTTGTTGTTGGTGGTGGTTGGTTTGAAATTAAGCGCGGCAAATTGTTGTTGGATGTGGTTGGTTTGAAATAAAGCGCAGCAGATGGTTGTTGGTGGTGGTTGGTTTGAAATAAAGCACATGATTAAAAGTCTAAACTTGACAACTTCCTGTTTGCACTGTATATTGATTTTAGATAAAACGCTACCACTTACGGCTATGATTTTTGGCCATCTTATTCAGTAATAGAAACATAGAAACATAGAAAATAGGTGCAGGAGTAGGCCATTTGGCCTTTCGAGCCTGCACCGCCATTCAATATGATCATGGCTGATCATCCAACTCAGTATCCTGTACTTACCTTCTCTCCATACCCCCTGATCCCTTTAGCCACATGGGCCACATCTAACTCCCTCTTAAATATAGCCAATGAACTGGCCTCAACTACCTTCTGTGGCAGAGAATTCCAGAGATTCACCACTCTCTGTGCGAAAAATGTTTATCTCATCTCGATCCTAAAAGATTTCCCCCTTATCCTTAAACTGTGACCCCTTGTTCTGGACTTCCCCAACATCGGGAACAATCTTCCTGCATCTAGCCTGTCCAACCCCTTAAGAATTTTGTAAAATTCAATAAGATCCCCTCTCAATCTTCTAATTTCTAGCGAGAACAAGCCGAGTCTATCCAGTCTTTCTTCATATGAAAGTCCTGACATCGCAGGAATCAGTCTGGTGAATTTTCTCTGTACTCCCTCTAAGGGAAGAAGGTCTTTCCTCAGATTTGGAGACCAAAACTGTACGCAATACTCCAGGTGTGGTCTCACCAAGACCCTGTACAACTGCAGTAGAACCTCCCTGTTCCTATACTCACATCCTTTTGCTATGAATGCTAACATACCATTCGCTTTCTTCACTGCCTGCTGCACCTGCATGCCTACTTTCAATGACTGGTGTACCATGACACCCAGGTCTCGTTGCATCTCCCCTTTTCCTAATCGGCCACCATTCAGATAATAGTCTACTTCCCTGTTTTTGCCACTGTTTTTGCCACTCCTACCATCCTCCTCACAGCTAACACTGTTCCCCAGCTTCGTGTCATCCGCAAACTTGGAGATGTTGCATTCAATTCCCTCGTCCAAATCATTAATATATATTGTAAATAGCTGGGGTCCCAGCACTGAGCCTTGCGGTACCCCACTAGTCACTGCCTGCCATTCTGAAAAGGACCCGTTTACTCCTACTCTTTGCTTCCTGTCTGTCAGCCAGTTCTCTATCCACATCAATACTGACCCCCAATACCGTGTGCTTTAAGTTTGTATACTAATCTCTTATGTGGGACTTTGTCGAAAGCCTTCTGAAAGTCCAGATATAACACATCCACTGGTTCTCCCTTATCCACTCTACTAGTTACATCCTCGAAAAATTCTATAAGATTCGTCAGGCATGATTTACCTTTCATAAATCCATGCTGACTTTGTCCAATGATTTCACCACTTTCCAAATGTGCTGCTATCCCATCTTAAATAACTGACTCTAGCAGTTTCCCCTCTACCGATGTTAGACTAACTGGTCTGTAATTCCCCGTTTTCTCTCTCCCTCCCTTTTTAAAAAGTGGGGTTACATTAGCTACCCTCCAATCCTCAGGAACTACTCCAGAATCTAAAGAGTTTTGAAAAATTATCACCAATGCATCCACTATTTCTGGGGATACTTCCTTAAGTATTCTGGGATGCAGCCTATCTGGCCCTGTGGATTTATCGGCCTTTAATCCATTCAATTTATCTAACACCACTTCCCAGCTAACCTGGATTTCACTCAGTTCCCCCATCTCATTTGACCCCCGGTCCCCTGCTATTTCCGGCAGATTATTTATGTCTTCCTTAGTGAGGACAGAACCAAAGTAGTTATTCAATTGGTCTGCCATGTCCTTGTTCCCCATGATCAATTCACCTGTTTCTGACTGCAAGGGACCTACATTTGTTTTAACTAATCTTTTTCTCTTCACATATCTATAAAAACCTTTGCAGTCAGTTTTTATGTTCCCTGCCAGTTTTCTTGCATAATCTATTTTCCCTTTCCTAATTAAGCCCTTTGTCCTCCTCTGCTGGACTCTGAATTTCTCCCAGTTCTCTGGTAGGCTGCTTATTCTGGCTAATTTGTATGCTTCATCTTTTGTTTTGACACTATCCCTGATTTCCCTTGTTATACATGGATGCACTACCTTCCCTGATTTATTCTTTTGCCAAACTGGGATGAACAATTGTAGTATTTCATCCATGCAGTCTTTAAATGCCTTCCATTTCACATCCACCGTCAACCCTTTAAGAATCAATTGCCAGTCTATCTTGGCCAATTCACGTCTCATACCCTCAAAGTTACCTTTCTTTAAGTTCAGAACCCTTATTTCTGAATTAATTATGTCACTCTCCATCCTAATGAAGAACTCAATCATATTATGGTCACTCTTGCCCAAGGGGCCACGCACAACAAGACTGCTAACTAACCCTTCCTCATTACTCAATACCCAGACTAGAATAGCCTGCTCTCTCGTTGGTTCCTCTACATGTTGGTTTAGAAAACTATCCCGCATACATGCCAAGAAATCCTCTTCCTCAGCACGCCTGCCAATTTGATTCACCCAATCTATATGTAGATTGAAGTCACCCATTATAACTGTTTTACCTTTGTTGCACGCATTTCTAATTTCCTGTTTGTTGCCATCCCGAACTCCACTACTACTGTTAGGTGGCCTGTACACAACTCCCACTAGCGTTTTCTGCCCCTTAGTGTTTCGCAGCTCTACCCATATCGATTCCACATCAAGCTAATGTCCTTTCTTTCTATTGCGTTAATCTCCTCTCTAACCAGCAACGCTACCCCACCTCCTTTTCCTTTCTGTCTATCCCTCCTGAATATTGAATATCCCTGGATGTTCAGCTCCCAGCCTTGGTCACCCTGGAGCCATGTCTCCGTGATCCCAACTATATCATAGTCATTAAGCTATCTGCACATTCAACTCATCCACCTTATTACGAATGCTCCTTGCATTGAGACACAAAGCCTTCAGGCTTGTTTTTACAACACTCTTACCCCTTATACAATTATGTTGAAAAGTGGCCCTTTTTGATTTTTGCCCTGGATTTGTCTGCCTGCCGCTTTTACTTTTCACCTTGCTACCTATTCCTTCTACCCTCATTTTACTCCCCTCTGTCTCTCTGCTCACACATTTAAGAAACCCACCACCTCTTATTCTGTGTTTATTATTTTTTTCTTCTTTCCCCTCTACATGTTGGGTCTGAGTGCTTCCCTTCTCTGCCTCCTGCCACATGCTGTCTACTAGCTTTCTCTATTAGAGTCCCTCCCCCCAACCGTTCTAGTTTAAAGTCTCCCAGTAGCCTTTGCAAATCTCCCTGCCAGGATATTGGTCCCCCTTGTGTTCAAGTGCAACCCGTCCTTTGTGTACAGGTCACACCTTCCCCAAAAGAGGTCCCAATGATCCAGAAACTTGAATCCCTGCCCTCGTCACCAGTCCTTCAGCCACGCATTTATCCTCCACCTCGCTCCATTCCTATTCTCACTGTCGCGTGGCACAGGCAGTAATCCTGAGATTGTTACCTTTGTGGTCCTTCTCCTTAACTCTCCTCCCTAAATTCTCCTTTCAGGACCTCTTCTCTTTTTCTACCTATATCATTGGTACCTATATGTACCACGACCTCGGGCTCCTCTCCCATTTCAGGATATCTTGGACACGTTCAGATACATCCCAGACCCTGGCACCAGGGAGGCAAACTACCATCCAGGTCTCCTGACTGCGTCCACAGAATCGCCTATCTGACCCCCTAACTATAGAGTCCCCTATTACTACTGCCCTCCTCTTCTTTTCCATACCCTTCTGAGCAACAGGGCTGGTCTCTGGACCGGAGGCCCGGCCGCTGTTGCTACCCCCAGGTAGGCTGTCCCCCCCAACAGTACTCAAACAGGAGTACTTATTGTCAAGGTGTACAGCCACCCAGCCTCTCTAGTCCCTGCCTCTGCCCCTTGCCCCTCCTAACCATGACCCACTTGCATGCCTCCCGTGGTCTTCGAGTGACCACCTCTCTGTAACTCCTCTCTATGACCTCCTCGCTCTCCCTGACCAAACAGAGGTCATCGAGCTGCTGGTCCAGGTTCATTTAGAAGATTGCTAGAATTTAGAAGATTGAGGGGGGATCTTATAGAAACTTACAAAATTCTTAAGGGGTTGGACAGGCTAGATGCAGGAAGATTGTTCCCGATGTTGGGGAAGTCCAGAACAAGGGGTCACAGTTTAAGGATAAAGGGGAAATCTTTTATGACTAAGATGAGAAAAACATTTTTTACACAGAGAGTGGTGAATCTCTGGAATTCTCTGCCACAGAATGTAGTTGAGGCCAGTTCATTGGCTATATTTACAGTAAGAGGGAGTTAGATGTGGCCCTTGTGGCTAAAGGGATCAGGGGGTATGGAGAGAAAGCAGGTACAGGATACTGTTGGATGATCAGCCATGATCATATTGAATGGCGGTGCAGGCTCGAAGGGCCGAATGGCCTACTCCTGCACCTATTTTCTATGTTTCTATGTTTCTATGTTTCATAATATGGTCCCTTAGGAGCCCCATCTCGATGCACCTGGCGCAGATGTCGACGTCTGGAGGGCTATCAGACTCCATGACCTCCCATATCTGACATCCAGAACAGTAAATTGCCCTGGCCCTCATACACCCCCCTTACCCAGGATACAATACAAAGTGCTGGAAGAAATCAGCAGGGATCTGGCTCCCAATCAGCTGCTTCCTCTAGTCCGCTTCCACCAATCAGCGGCTTTGTCAAGCCTACTTGTTTTGAACTGTGAACTGCGAATGGAACGTTGCAGATTTGGGTGCTCCTCCCACTGCAACCGCTCCTGGGCCTCTGTGAATCGAAGCCCCGCGATCGAGTTTTGTACTCACCGCCCGGACGTTACTCCTCCCACTGCAACCGCTCCTGGGCCTCTGTGAATTGAAGCCCCGCGATCGAGTTTTGTACTCACCGCCCGGACGTTACTCCTCCCACTGCAACCGCTCCTGGGCCTCTGTGAATCGAAGCCCCGCGATCAGGTTTTGTACTCACCGCCGGGACGTTTCTCCTCCCACTGTAACTGCTCCTGGGCCTCTGTGAATCGAATCCCCGCGATCGGGTTTTGTACTCACCGCCCGGATGTTACTTCTCCCACTGCAACCGCTCCTGGGCTCCTGGGAACCGCTGGAGTCCCCGTCTGCTCATCAGGTGGAGAGGATTCTTCCCATCAATTAAAAATAAAAGTGTTATTAGTGTTTAAAAAATGTTGAGAATCTCTCTCCTGTCAATCACGCCATGAAGGCCACGCCCCTTCCGGTGGGAGGGGGGAGTGATTATAAAACCTGGAAGTGTGGGTGTGGCTCAGTCTCTGCAAGATGGGGGAGGGAGAGGTCACTAATCTGTCTGAGCTGTGAATCCACTGAACACACTGAATGTCTACTGAACTGTGATTCTGGTGTTTATGCGGTGTTTATGTGGTATTTTGTGGTGTTTTGTGTGGTTTTATGGTGGTTTCACCCAGCAGTAAATGGTATGAAACTGCTTTTGAATGTGGTGGCCTTGCACCCTGCATGAAATTGTATGAAACTGCATTTGAATTTGGTGGCCTTGCACCCTGCTTGAAGTGGTACGAAACTGCACTTGAATTTGGTGGCCTTGCACCCTGCTTGAAGTGGTCGGAAACTGCACTTGAATTTCGTGGCCTTGCACCCTGCTTGAAATGGCATGAAACTGCACTTGAATTTGGTGGCCTTGCACCCTGCTTGAAGTGGTATGAAACTGCACTTGAATTTGGTGGCCTTGCACCCTGCTTGAAGTGGTATGAAACTGCACTTGAATTCAGTGGCCTTGCACCCTGCTTGAAGTGATAGGAAACTGCACCTGAATTTGGTGGCCTTGCACCCTGCTTGAAGTGGTATGAAACTGCACTTGAATTTGGTGGCCTTGCACCTTGCTTGAAGTGGTAAGAAACGGCACTTGAATTTGGTGGCCTTGCACCCTGCTTGAAATGGTAGAAAACTGCATTTGAATTTGGTGGCCTTGCACCCTGCTTGAAATGGAATCTGGAAACCAGTCGCTTCAGCCCACAACACCCATTCTAGCGCTCCAGAAAGCCCCCCTCCTCCCCCCCGCTGGCCACCAATATTGGAATTGGTGGAGAGGTGGAATATTGCGTTGGGGGACCAGCCCTCCCAACGGGTCCCCACTTAGTCTAGTCTATTATAAATCTCAGGTTTTGTAACCAGTTCATTCAACCAGTATCAAAGCTCTCAGTCATATTCTGGAATTCAATACACTTCTGGCCCTGGCATTAGGCAGACCACAGGAAGTGAGACTAGAGCCCTTTCGTCCAGACCAGAGTGCGGAGCGACCATTGGAAACAATATGGGCCATGGTTTATCATGATAGTAAGATCTGTCCTGGAGAATAATAAGTTTGGTGGATGCGCAGGGATTTGTTGCAAGGATAGATAATTGCTAGTCAGCAACTGCTTAAATTAAATCAAAATAGTTTAAAAATCTGATTCAAAAATGCTTATATGATACGAAATGATATGATACGATCGAACATTATTTATCCCAGGAGGGAAATTGATCTACCAACAGTCATTAAAAACACAAGACACATGAAACATGAAATTAAAGTGACGAAATACATGAAACATTAAATTAAAGTGACAATTATGTATTCCAGATTCTGAGTACTGTTGAATATTAAGAATGACTCATCATAAGGTTTGTCAGACCTGTCACAAATGATCAGTGTTGTTTTCTCAATATAATTGAATGTGCCTCACCCCCCTTTAGGTAAAGCTGTCTAAATGTTCATTATGGACACTCCTTCGATAATTGCTCATGGCAAAGAATTCTACATTTAAAGACCCTTGCCGTTCTATGCCCATAACGTTTTTGAAGTCATATTTTGCCTTCTGAAATTGGCTGAGATTTGCTATAGTTGTGCCTGTGAAAGAGATGTATTCTAGCATTAAGTGAAACTGACAGAAGTTTTTTTTTCTGCAGCTATAGCTTTTATAGGAATGCTGACGTTCCTGTTACTAGTCTCGGGTGCGTTTAATTCAATACTTCTTAGGCAGCCTTGGGATCAAGGATGGCTAGCATCCATGCTACTTTTGTGGGTTCTGAAAGGTGACTGATGTCAATGAGGGACCCATAGACTCTCTCCCAATTTGGGCAACTGGTAGTAAAGTGGAAATAAGGTTGTGTGTTCCTTGTGCCGCAATACTCTATGCAGGCCTCCCTCTGAAGAATGGTCATGACCCAAAGCCAAGCTGTTCATTCCCTCCACAGATGCTGCCTGCCCATAGATGTTGAGTTCCTTCATGTTTTGCTCAAGATTTCAACATCTGCAGTTCCTTGTATCTCCCTGCAAACCTTTGGAAGGGTAAATAACTGTAAATCATCAGCATTCTGAAGTTGTGCCCACAGACAGAAGTAATTATTCAGCAGCTAACCTATTGCTGATGATCCTTTAAAAAAATGGTATTGGATAATGATGTGTTCCCTCCTGCTGTCACCTCTGCAATGTCACATTAACACGGATGTTATGATCTGCCTTATTTGCGAACTTCCAGAGAGATATAGAAACATAGAAACATAGAAAATAGGTGCAGGAGTAGGCCATTCGGCCCTTCGAGCCTGCACCGCCATTCGATATGATCATGGCTGATCAACCAACTCAGTTTCCTGTACCTGCTTTTTCTCCATACCCCCTGATCCCTTTAGCCACAAGGGCCACATCTAACTCCCTCTTAAATATAGCCAATGAACTGGCCTCAGCTACCTTCTGTGGCAGAGAGTTCCAGAGATTCACCACTCTCTGTGTGAAAAATGTTTTCCTCGTCTCGGTCCTAAAAGATTTCCCCCTTATCCTTAAACTGTGACCCCTTGTTCTGGACTTCCCCAACATCGGGAACAATCTTCCTGCATCTAGCCTGTCCAACCCCTTAAGAATTTTGTAAGTTTCTATAAGATCCCCCCTCAATCTTCTAAATTCTAGCGAGTACAAACCGAGTCTATCCAGTCTTTCTTCATACGAAAGTCCTGAAATCCCAGGAATCAGTCTGGTGAAGCTTCTCTGTACTCCCTCTATGGCAAGAATGTCTTTCCTCAGATTAGGAGACCAAAACTGTACGCAATACTCCAGGTGTGGTCTCACCAAAACCCTGTACAACTGCAGTAGAACCTCCCTGCTCCTATACTCAAATCCTTTTGCTATGAATGCTGACATACCATTCGCCTTCTTCACTGCCTGCTGCACCTGCATGCCTATTTTTAATGACTGGTGTACCATGACACCCAGGTCTCGTTGCATCTCCCCTTTTCCTAATCGGCCACCATTCAGATAATAGTCTACTTTCCTGTTTTTGCCACCAAAGTGGATAACCTCACATTTATCCACATTATACTGCATCTGCCATGCATTTGCCCACTCACCCATATTCCCTGTGTGTGCAGATATTCCAAAGGATGTTGTGTTGGAAACTGAACCACAGATTCCCATCTAAATGCCCATCCACCTGATGTCTAATTGAATAAAATCATGAGGTCTAGATAAGGTGAATGAGCACAGTCTATTCCCCAGGGTGAGAGAGTCTAAAACCAAAGGGAACAGGTTTGCGGTGAGAGTGGAAAGATTTAAAGGGTATCAGAGGGGCAACTTTTTTTATACAGAGCATGGTGGCTTTATGGAATGAGCTGCAAGAAGAAGTGATAGAGGTAGGTACAATTACAATGTGTCAAAGACATTTAGAGAGGCACATGGATATTAAAGGTTTATAGAGATATGAACCATACACAAGCAAATGGGATCAGCTCAGGCAGGCAATTTGGTCGATATGGACGGGTTGGGCTGAAAGGCCTGTATCTATGCTGTATGAATGGAGAAGTGGATTAGTTATACAATAGACAATATGCATACAAGCTCTTTGCCCAGTGCTCAAACCTATGCTCCTAGCGTGCAATGCTCTGTGCCAGTAATTTAAAAGGAGAAAATTGTCCACAGATTTGTGTCCAAACAAAGAGACCGAATATAATTTGACAAAAGCTGGAACAATTTTTGAAACTATCCTTTAATCTATAAAAATGATGTATGTTTGTAAAAGGCTTATTAAAACATCAGGTAATGGAACCCATATGATAACTTAAACAATAGAAAACAGGATTGTGATTTGCTTCTATTTGCCAAAAATATCCGCCTCTGTTAACCAGCCTGTGAGGATTGCTGCACGGTACATTTTAGATTCAATGATAAAGCAATTTAACTTAAAAAATGTTTAACCAGCTGTTTCCTCTTCTAATGTGTGGAATTATGAGTTTCATTCATGCAATCAACAGTTAAGTAACAATAATGGGCAACAAGATATTTATTTACACTGTGGTTCAGTTTCGTTTATTGTCATGTGTACCGAAGTACTGAGTATGAGGAGAGTACAGCAACCATGGTGAGTGCTGAACCTGCGAATAAAAGCCCTCTGGCTTTGATAGTAGTGTAGGCCTGGTGCTCCAACCAGCCTCCGTGGAGCAGCATCTGCCACTCACAAGGTAGAGGTGAAATGTATGCAGGTAAATGGAAGTCTACCCCCAAAGGGTGTATTACCACACCTACCACAGCCTCATTCTCTTTGTGAAAATTTAACATAAATTGGATAGGCCTCAGGCCTATACCATCCGAACGCCATTGAGTTTAGACTGTGTATAACATAGAAGTACCCTCTACTGACCTTGTACAAGCTGAAACCTTCCCTGAGAAATCTCAAAACTTTCTGGAGTTAAAGCCTTTCGACTTTGATGGCATTAACCTACAAACCTCCAGTGTCTGACAGAATCAGAACATACATTAGATCCTTATATGACTAGAATTGAAGCGTAGCATCCACTTGGTGTGGGAATACGAGTTCCCTGTCAACTCCTCACAGTCAGTCACCCTCAGAGTGGAAAATATCATAATGCAACCCTGAACCAGGAATTGCTGCCGCGGTCCTCAGCCTAGAACGACCTATCTCAGTCGCCAGTGTGCGCAACACATTTTCTTCACCAAGGTGAGCGCGATGGCCCTGGCCTAAAAAAGGCCTCTGGCTAGGTCTGAATTGAGTAGGCCTGGTGTTCCAACCAGCCTCACAGTTACGATTCCTGCCGTTAGTTATATATAGAGGTGGTATGCCCACCGGAATACTGAAGCCCTACCCACATAGGATTGTTCTACCACCCCCGCAGCCGCCTAAAATTCTTCCTGCAAGTCTTAAACTTGCTAACATAAGTCCTCTCCGAAGAGATACTTTGCAGGCTGCATGTTACTGGCCATGCATAAATGAGCAAATTTTTAGGAATTACCTCAGGGCTTATAGCATTTTGCGAAGGCAATTTAGCTCCAACTGCATATTACATAGAAGTGCTAATGCATCTTCTGCACTACTGAAGCTGAACCCATCTACTGCCCTTGCTAAGGCTGAAATGACATCAGTGAACAGTCTTTGGATACGCTGAAATTTTAATTCTTGCCCATGTATCACCACTGAGATATCCCAAATGGTGAGATTGACTTTTGGAACATCCAAAGTCAGGCAGTTCATCTGGACTAGTCATATTCCCATCCGTATCCAGCATATACACCTCCTTAGCTGATGAGTAGTTAAATCACTGATGCTCTTAGCTAGATCTCCTCCAGTGGATCTCCTATTGCCGAAGGGATGGCAAATTATGTGACAAGAGCCGGAACTCCTTCATATGATTAAACTGCAGCATATCCCCCATAAGTTCAGGGGATTCGAATTCCTTGTCGATATCCCCGTAGTCGGAGTTACTTATTCAGATTCAGATTCAGATTCAAACTTTATTGTCATTGTGCAGTGTACAAGTACAGAGACAATGAAATGCAGTTAGCATCTAAACCAGAAGTGTGAAAACAGAATGGTAGAACAGTAAAATATATATATGTATATACAGTAGCCGTACTGCAATTTTCAAGGGGGGGTAGATCAGTCACTGGGGGAAGGAGTGTCCGGGGGGGGGGATGACTGGGAATCACCAAGGCGTAGAGTTAAGTAGGGTAACAACCGCAAGGAAGAAGCTGTTCCTGAACCTGCTGGTCCTGTAACGCCTCCCAGATGGGAGGAGGGTAAACAGTCTGCGGTTGGGGTGATAACAGTCCTTGACGATGCTGCGTGCCCTTCGCAGACATCGCTTGCTGTGGACAGCCTCAATGGAGGGGAGTGAGGAACTGGTGATGCGTAGGGCAGTTTTCACCACCCTCTGCAGTGCTTTCCGGTCGGAGACAGAGCAGTAGCCATACCATACTGTGATACAGTTAGTAAGGATGCTCTCGATGGTGCAGCGGTAGAAGTTCATCAGAATCTGAGGAGACAGATGGACCTTCTTTAGTCTCCTCAGGAAGAAGAGACACTGGTGAGCCTTCTTGATCAGTGTTGAGGTATTGTGGGTCCAAGAAAGGTCATCAGAGATGTTGACCCCCAGAAACCTGAAACTGGAAACATGCTCCACCTCCGTCCCGTTAATATGGATGGGGGTGTGCGTGCCACCCCTAGACCTTCTGTAGTCCACAATGAGCTCCTTGGTTTTCTTGGTGTTAAGGGCCAGGTTGTTGTCAGCACACCATGCTGTTAGGAGCTGGACCTCCTCCCTATAGGCCAACATCGTTGTCGCTGATGAGGCCAATCACCATTGTATCATCTGCATACTTGATAATGGTGTTAGTACCATGTACAGGTGTGCAGTCGTAGGTGAAGAGGGAATAGAGGAGAGGGCTCAGCACACAGCCCTGTGGAACGCCGGTGTTCAGGGTGAGGGTTGAGGAGGTGTCATTGTCTAACCTAACAGACTGGGGTCTGTTGGTTAGAAAGTCCAGTATCCAGTTGCAGAGGGAGGGGTCGATGCCCAGGTCGTTGAGTTTGGTGATCAGTTTGGAGGGGATGATGGTGTTGAATGCTGAGCTAAAGTCGATGAACAGCATTCTCACGTAAGTGTCTCTGTTGTCGAGGTGGCAGAGGGAGGAGTGAAGTGCCGTGGAGATGGCATCCTCCGTACTCCTGTTCTTGTGGTAGGCGAACTGATGGGGGTCCAGTGTGGGAGGTAGGCAGCCTTTGAGGTGTGCCAGGACAAGCCTCTTGAAGCACTCAGTGATGATGGGAGTAAGTGCAACTGGGCGGAAGTCATTGAGGCTCGCTGCAATGGAGTGTTTTGGGACTGGCATGATGGAGGTAGTTTTAAGGCACATGGGGACAGCTGCTTGGGCAAGTGACATGTTTAAGATGTCAGTCCAGACGTCTGTCAGCTGCGCAGCACAGACCCTAAGGATGCGCCCGGGGATGCCATCAGGGCCAGCAGCCTTCCGTGCATTAATCCTGCTCAGTGCCGCATACACGTCAATGGGGGTGAGTGTGAGGGGCTGGTGATCAGCAGGGAGCACAGCCTTGATGGCCACCTCTTGATTGTCCCTGTCAAAGCGGCCATAAAAGTGGTTAAGCTCCTGAAGGAAGGATGCGTTGCTGGATGTGGGGGTGGAGTTGGTGGGTTTGTAGTCCGTGATGGCCTGGATGCCTTGCCACATGCATCGGGGTCGAAGTTGTCCTCGATCCTTAGCTTGTAGCTGTGCTTGGCCTTCTTGATGCCCCTCTTCAGGTTAGCCCTGGATGAACTGTAGGCCTGAGCATCGCCTGACCTGAAAGTGGTGCCACGTGCTTCAGCAGTAGTCTGACTTCCCTGCTCATCCATGGCTTCTTTTTTTTTTTTTTTTTATTTTTTTTTTTTAATTTTATTAGAAGTAAGTACAATCATATGGCACCAAAGTGCCTAATATATATTTACATAATACATTTTATGTACAGCTTCTTATTTTTTTTAAATTATAATAAAGAAGAATAAGAAAAAGAAATTAGATAATAAAGGATAGAAAAACATGAGATATATAGTGTGTGAAAAAGAAAAAAAATAAGAATGAAAGAAGAAAGTTGAGGAAAAGAAAATAGGAAAAAGAGAGTAAAAAATAAAAAAAGAAATAAGGAGATCATTATTTATAATCTTGACCATCCCCCACCCAGTCCTGAAACAGTTAGCTTCTACAATTGTGTTGCACTATATGATTCCAAAAAGACGACAAATGGAGACCAACTCGTTAAGAATTGGTCTGATTTATCTATTAGGAGGAATCGCATTTCTTCAAGATGTGCGGTTGCCAACATGCTTGCGATCCACATTTTAAGCGTTGGTATTGGTGTATTTTTCCAAAATTTAAGTATTCGTTTTTTTGCTATTATTAAACCATAATTTAAAAAAAAAAAATTTGAGATGAGTTCAATTTATTCCCATCTTCCATTACTCCAAATATAATCATTTCAGTATTAGGTTCCATTGTTATCTTAAATAATTTTGTAAATATTTCAAAAATATCACTCCAAAATCTATAGAGTTTTATGCAGGAAACAAAAGAGTGTGTTATAGTTGCGTTTTGGGATAGACATTTATCACAAATGGGGGATATATTTGGATAGAATTTATTCAATCTTGTTTTTGAATAATATAATCTATGTAAAATTTTAAATTGAATTAGATTATGTCTTGCATTAATCGAACATTTGTGTATATATCAAATACTTTTCCCATGTAACGTTCGTAATTTTTATCATTAATTCCCGTTCCCACTCTTCTCTAAGTACCTCTGTCGATGGTAGGTCTATATTTAAAATACTATTATATAAATATGATATTAATTTTTGTGAGTCAGCTTTAATATTCATTGCTTCTTCCAATGTCAGAAGTTATTTTTTGATATCCTTGTATGTATTTCTTCATGAAATCGCAAATCTGAAGATATTTAAAATATTGGTTATTTTTCAATTTAAATTTTAATTGTAATTGTTGGAATGATAATAGATTTCCCATTTCATACATATCCCCGATCCTTTTAATTCCTAAACTTTCCCATTGGTTATATGTTTTATCAATAAGAGATGGTTTAAATAAAGGATCATTCGCTATTGGCATTAACAATGATAAATTTCTTAATTTTAAGGATAATTTTATTTGTTTCCAAATTCTTATTGTAACGTGTATAATTGGGTTCTTCTTATATATTGTGTTGTTCAGTTTTTTCGGGGAGAAGAGGATCGTTCCTATATTACAAGGAAAACAATCCTCTTTCTCCATTCTTATCCATTCTGTCTGTTGGGTAGAACTGTCCAACCAATAAATTATATTCTTAATATGCACTGCCCAATAATAATACAAAAAATTCGGGAGTGAGTGTCCCCCGACATCTTTTGGTTTACATAAGTGTTTTTTTTAAAATTCTATGTGATCTATAATCCCAAATAAAATTAGTAATATTAGAGTCTAATTTTTTTTTAAAGTATTTTGGTATATATAATGGTATAGACTGAAATAGGTATAATAATTGTGGTAGAAAGATCATTTTTATAGCATTTATTCTACCTATTAATGATAAAGGAAATGTTTTCCAAAATTTAATCAACATATTGAGTTTATTTAATAAAGGTATAAAATTAGCGTTGAATAATGCTTTATATTTTCTTGTAATTTGAATACCCAAATATTTAAATTTTTCTTTTGCAATTTTAAAGGGGAACTTCAGTAAGTGTGTAGATTCTTGAGGTTTTAACAACATGGTTTCACTTTTATTCCAGTTCATTCTATATCCAGAAAAGGACCCGAATTCCTCTATTAAATTTAATAAATTTGGTATGCTCGTTTGTGACTTTGTAATATATAAAAGTATATCGTCTGCATATAATGAAATTTTATTATTTGAGTCCCTAGTATTGTAGCCCTGAATATTTGGATGAATTCTTATACTTTCAGCCAAAGGCTCTATCATAAGGGCAAATAGCAGGGGTGATAACGCACATCCCTGTCTATTGCCCCTTGATAATTGAAATTTTTGAGATAATATATTATTAGTTAATATTCTTGCCATCGGTTTATCATATAATAATTTTACCCATGTAATAAAATTCTCTCCCATATTAAATTTTTGCAGTACTTTATATAAGTACTGCCACTCTACCTGATCAAATGCTTTCTTTGCGTCCAGAGAAATAATTGATATATCTTCTTCCTCCATTTTATGTGAGTACATTATATTTTAACAGGCGTCTCAAATTATTAAATGAGTATCTTTTGGGTATAAACCCCGTTTGATCAGGAATTATCAATTTACTAATATATTTGCTTAATCTTCTTGCTAAAGTCTTTGCTAAAATTTTCTGGTCTGTATTTAAAAGTGATATAGCTCTATATGAGGCCGGATCGTCTAAATCTTTATCTTTTTTTGGAATAAGTGTAATAGTTGATTCTGCTAATGTTTCAGGTAGTTTATTTTCTTTAAAAGCGTGAGTATATAAATTAAATAAATAAGGAGTCGTTATCTCATGAAACTTTTTATAAAATTCATTACTAAAACCATCTGGTCCTGGTGTCTTACCATTTTTCAACGATTTTATTGTTTCACCTATTTCTTCAATTGTAATTTGAGCTCCAAGTTCCTCTTGTTCCAAAAGGGCAAGTTTTGGAAGATTAGAGTTATCTAAATTTTTTTAAATTTTACTATCTACTATTTTAGTTTTAGATGTATATAAATGTTGATAAAATTGAGCAAATCTAATATTAATATCTTTAGGTAGTATTAGTAATTCTCCTTTCTCTGATTTAATTTTAGTTATAGTATTTTCCTTTTCTTGTTTTTTCAATTGACGAGAAAAAAGCTTATGTGGTTTGTCACCAAACTCAAAATGTTCCTGTTTTGTAATTTGGAATAATCTTATTAGTCTTGCCGATAAAATTCGATTAAGTTTAAATTTCAGTAGTATTATCTTATTATGTTTATCTGTAGTGGAATCTTTGGCATTATCTAACTCTAACTGTCTAATTTCTTGTTCTAACAACATTTGTTCTGTCTTATTCTTTTTACTTTGAAAAATTTGATATGAAATTATAATTCCTCTAATAAATGCCTTGAAAGTTTCCCATAATAAAGAAGGCGAAGTACCTGGTGTATCATTTGTCTCAAAAAAAAAAATTCATTTGTTGTTTTAAGTATTGATAACCTTGTAAGTCATTTAAAATATGCATATTAAATCTCCCAAAAGATTTTTTACCCGGCATTCCCTCGAATTTTATTGAAAATGTCAACGGAGAGTGATCAGAAATACTACTGATGTGGTATGTTGGATTAATTGTATATGGCATTAATTTCATATCCACTAAAAAATAATAAATTCTTGAATAAGTTTTATGTACCGAAGAGTAAAACGAGTATTCCCTTCCAACTGGATTAGCAGATCTCCATACATCTGTTATATTAGTATTTTTTATATATGTATTTAGAAGTTCACTAGTCTTAGATTTTAAATTACTCCTCCTTTGTTTTGCTGATTTGTCTAGATATGAATCTAAAACACAGTTGAAGTCCCCCCCTATTATCACATTTTGGTAATTAAACTCTGATATTATATCTATAATTTTATCAAAAAATTGGGGGTTGTCAAAATTCGGAGCGTAAATATTTATCATAGTTAGTGGGGTTGCATACATTTCTCCAGAAACTATAATATACCTTCCCTCTTTATCTGATATAGTATTCTTTAATTTAAAAGGTATGCCTTTTCGAATAAGAATAGCCGTACCTCTACATTTAGAAGTAAATGACGAATAGTATGTTTGACCTATCCACTTTGCCTTTAATCTCATTTGTGTTTGTTGTTTCATGTGGGTTTCCTGTAAAAACATTATGTTGCTTTTCAAAGATTTTAGTTGAGCAAAAATTTTACCTCTCTTAATTGGTTCATTGGCACCCCTTATATTCCAACTACAGAATGTAATTCCTCCATTCTTTATTTGTCTATCGTCTTGCATTATATATCAAAATAGTATTCCTGAATCATATGGTGCAACCAAACACCTCAGAGTTCTGGGTGTTGGGTGGTCATCCCAAATTTTTAGATTTATATTACATCTCCTTCTTGTATAGTGCCTTACAAAAAGAAAGAAAAAATGTGATATAAAATTGATTACAAAAAAAATAAGCAAATAGAAGTCTTTATGGTGATTTAAAAAAAAGTGATGTTAAGGTATCTAAGAAAAGATACCTTAAAGACAAGTAGCCACCTAAGGTGGCGAAAAATGTATGGACTTCCGTTGATGTTGTTATACATTGAGCTCCAACCCCTTAGTAGAGCCTCATAAAAAGCTACAGACCGTTTCATATCTTGTCTTTTCTTATTTAAATTTATCAAACCAGCACCAGTGAAAACCGATAGAATTCAGAAAAAGACATAAAAAATAAAAAACCAAATATAAAACACAACATATGCTCAGTTCTATAAGTATATATGCCTTTCCAATTTATCTAACCTTAATCTAGTCTAAACGTTACCATATATATCCACCCAACATTCTTACGTAATATCCCATTCTTTAACTACCATACGAGCAGGTACCAATGGGTTAAACAAAACCTCACTTCTGGATCTTTTCCAGGTTTATGCTGCGCCTAACTCCTTCCCACACAAGAAAAGTAGGTTAGTAATGTTATAAACATTTTGGTTAGTTACTATTTATAAGCATATATCATTTATAAGTATATATCATTAATATTAGTTCATTTCCCTTTTCAAATATATAAAATCATAATTATATACACTCCCATTATCTCCTTCCCCGTCTCATGGTTCATTCATGATTTATTCATATTTACTACATACATTCACAAATAATTAGTATTGTTAAATTTGTTAAAATAGTTGGTTATTTATAATTAAGATATAATGATTAGAGATTTTCTTAAATCAACAGTTTTTATATTCCAATTAGTATTATCTCGTTCCATGTCCATTATACATTCCCTCATTAATTCTGTATCTTCAACGTCCTTTTGTTTATCTTTGAGCTTTTCATTCAAAGTGAAACATGGACAGTACTCTCAAAAACACATTCCAGACAGATAAGCTTGGTAACTGTCTGGAAAGTTCCGCCATCTTAACCAGTTCAAAACTCTGTCATAAAAGTTTAAAAGTTCAATCTTCTTCCTTGTCGACAGCTTCCCCCGATGTTTTCTTTACGATATCCTCTGCGTGCTTAAAAGCTTTTTCGGGATCCGTAAATGAGCGTTCAGTGCCGTTATGAGCAATCTTCATTTTTGCTGGATAGGCCATCCCATATCTCACATGAGGCACTCCTTACAGAATTTCTCTTGTCTGTGTAAACAAGTTCCTTCTCCGGACGACCTCCGGAGGATAATCACGGAAAAATAGAATATTATCCCCACGATATGTCAGATTCTCCCCATGGGTAATCTTATTCAATATCAATTCCACTGAATAGATATCGAGAAATTTCACAATTATCTATCTTGGAGGAGCATTTGTCCCTCTTGAAACACGTCCAACTCGGTGGACGATATCTATTCTTGGTTCTTCCGGCAGTTCAAAAACATCTTTGAGTAAGTCAGCAACGAAAGTACGTGTTTGAGATCCATGTCCCTCTCGTCCTTCTCTTACTCCAATAATTCTCAAATTCTGCCTTCTTGATCTCGCTTCCAAGTCCAGACACTTGTCAGTCATTCTTACAAGTTTTTCCTCTTCAGATTTCTGTGATTTTTTCAAACTCTTTATTTCCGTGGCCATCTCTTTAATCTCATTCTCCATCTCTTCCATTAGCTCATCGAGCTTTCCCATATTATCATTTACATCAGTAAATTTCTTATTATAGTCATTTTCGATTCTAGCACATTCTGACTTTAATTTGTTATCAAACTCCTTATATTGCTTCTTCAGCTCCTTTAACTCACCACAAGCACTATCAATTTTTTGAGAAATTCTCTCCATATTAGTCTCCATACTCTGCATCTTTTCCAGTGTAGTATTGATTGTAGAAGTCATATCTAAAATCATTTGCTTTACCTCCTTCTCCTTCTTGTCTCCTATTGCAGCCATTTCAAGCACAGATCCTTGGCTGTAAGATTCTTCTTCTGAGCCTTCTTCTGTCGTTTGCAGAGTATCCAAAACTTTCTCAAGCTGGAGACTTATAGTCTCCAGCTGTTTACTATTTTGCCTAATAGGTCGGAGTCTGCAAGAAATCAAGCAGGATGCTGCTTTGGGGGTGCTTGTAATACCTAATTGGCCGAATCAAGCATGGTTCCCTTTGATGTTACAGTTAGGGATCCAACCTCTTTTTGGTGGTTCCCAAGCGTAGGAATTGACTGCAGCATCCGCTAACAAGGGAAAGTAATCTGTTATGTGATTGTATTGACTTGTTAGTTTGCAGGTTTTAAGAAGGCCATACGTGAAGCAAGGACTGTCTGGGTGAATGGTGGACATGCTCACTGTAGCCTGGAGAAAGAGTACTCAAAAGGGGTATATTACTTATGTAAAAAAATGGGAGCAATATTGTGTACAAAATAATATTGACTATAGTACTGCAGGTATTGTGGATATTTTAGTTCCTGTTGACACTCTACGATGATGGGCTCAGTTATAGCACCATTAATACAGCTTTAAGTGCTTTGTCATCGTATGGTTTGGATGGGGTCAGGAAAGATCCTATTGAGTTTCATCATATCATAGCTGGATTGATGAAAGGAATTTCAACTCTAAACTTCCTAAACCCAGGTATTTGGCGATCTGGGATGTAAGTGTGTTCCTCAAGATTCTTCGACAGTAGGTTCCTGTCTTGTCTCTGAATTTGCCAGACTAATCATGAAAGTGTTTATGCTCTTGGCATTGGTTCAGCATAGCAAGTGCAGATTTTGCAAAAACTTCTGCTAGACAGGATGGAAGTTGCTGAAGAGAATGTTATGTTATATAATTGCGTACTGCTTAAGCAGAGCAGGCCAGGTGTTACAGGTTTGTGAAAATTGTGTTTCAGCATAACCTACTGATCCATGTTTATGTGTAATGGCACATTTATTTTCATTATATTGAAGCTATAAAGACCTTAAGAAATGTGGAAACAGCATTGTTTATCAGTGACATGAAGCCACACAGGAGAGTGTTAGTGCAGACTATCTCAAGGTGGTTTAAAGCAAATGTTGATTAAGGCAGGTATTAACACTGAAGTGTATATATCCTTTTTTCCACTAGTGCAGCAGCAACGTCGTCGGCTAGGGCGATGGATGTTCACAGCGGCCATATTTTTATAGGTGCCGGGTGGTCAAATGAATTTTTTTTTATTTTTTTTATTTGACCATCGGCCGATCGCCGATCGGAGAGAGGCTGTTTGCAAATTCAGGATTGTCCTGTTTAGTTTCCCCTGGGATAGAGGGGTTACTGGTTGTTTTGATTATTCAAATCAATTGTTACTGCATGATATTCATATTTCATGTTTAACGCATTATTGATTGTTTCTCATCGAAAGTCAATCTATGCAGTGAGAAGCCGGGATTTGGATCTGCGGCATAAAATCACAGAGCTTTGAACCCTTCACGTAGTCACAAACGTGACTCCGAAGTAAAATAGTAAGATTAAACGAGAACTTACCAAGTTTGAAGTTTGATCTTTATTTTATGAGGAGTTACGTTGGTCATTACGTGCCCGCCACGCCCAACCCTCTCTCATAAAAAAGGTCATATGGTAGTTCTCATGTTGCTCATCTTAATATGTTACTTCAAATATTGTGTTATCTGTGATTTCATATCGCTGCTTAGAAGATTGACGCGCATGCGCCCTGACGGGTCTTCTTCACGTAATCACCAACGTAACTCCTCATAAAATAAAGATCAAACTTCAAACTTGGTAAGTTCTCGTTTAATCTTACTATTCCCACTCATTGTGAACATAGGAAGGCTGCTCACTGCCACGAATTATCCTACAAAAGACACACCCCGCACCTATCTTCATCTGCAATATTGTCATATCTGTCTCTTTCTCTGCCAAACAGTGGCCTCATCCATATCTTTTAACCTCAACATTTACCTTTTTGCAAATTCTATTAACTTGAAATTGTCAAAACATTATTATCCTTATCCTAACACACTCCTACCTTGCTTTCAGTGTAAATAGCATTCATCTCAATTAAAAAAAAACGCTCACCTTATTCTTACATTGCCCATCCACTCTTTCATGCTCAAACGTTTCAAGAAAGATACATTCTAATTCTGGCCCCATGCACATTCTCACATTTCACCATTCCACCATTGGTCATGCCTTTGATAATTGCTCGTTTCTAAGCTTCCCCCCAGACTAGTTTCAGTAAAAACACTGATTCAGGCACTTGAGACAACTAAATGTTATTTTACCAAAAGCTCGTTACAGATCAACTACTGTACCTATCCCACCGCGGGTTCGATCCTCGTGTCTGCCTGTTCAAGCCCTCTAGGCCTCGCTCAGACAGACACTCCAGTAGTTCACACAGTCCCAAGCATTCTTCCAGAAGATCGACGCTGAGCCTCGTGATTGCGGACTTTCATATGTCCCGGGACCTCGAGGGGCCGAACCACAAGGGGTGGTCTCTCAATAACCCAATTACAGATATTGATTAACCCCATACATAACAGGCATTCCCCTAACCCAATGATACAACAGTTCAATACATTGTATTCAAAATGGACTTCGAGAGGAAGCCAACTTAGGAATATTTACCCTGATTTACAGAAAACTCAGACAAGGCATAACACCTCATCCAATCAACACTTGGCAAAGTCAAACTCTGCAACATTATTTACAGCTACAAGGTGTATGTCTGGTTTGCAGCCATCCAATCCATTCTATACAATTTACACCAAATTGACAGGGTTTGCAGATATTCCCATTCTTTGCTTGCAAATTGTATCTAAGCTCCAGACACTCTAGCACCTCTCCGCAGCTTGTCCCAGCTCTGCATAGAGCAATTCCAATTTGACCAAATCTCCCAGCAACCCTGAAACTTAACCCCATTTAGAAGTCATAGCTGCTCCAATTTAGCCAGGATTAACACCTTTAGCTGCATTACTTCTTAGCTTTGAACTTCCTTCTCTCAACATATCTGCTCATAGCTTCTTCTCTACTAACATGCTCCTTAAAACCTCACTGTTTGATCAAATCTTTGATCGCTTGCACTAATGTTCCCTAAAAATCACCAGCCTTAAAACAAAAGGAAAAAGCTGCAAAGACTTAATCTCATTGAAATCCTTTCTCTTCATAAAATTTAGGATGTAAACATGGTTTTTAGTACGAATGCCACTGGGAGATGTTCCAAATGAATCTTTGGTGGAACTCAGGGTTACAGTTTATAGAAATTAGACATTAAATCAGAATCTAGAAAAATCATGAAGGAGAAAGGAACAGAAGGCTATTATGATATCAAAGGATCAAGAGAAGACTATTACTACAGCAAGAAGCATGGAAATACCTCGAGCAGTTTTTTCACGTTAAAACGGGTCTACAGGTCGGGACCAATTTAAAAATCGGCGAGCTTCTGGTCGCCGCGCTGATGACGTCATCAGTAAGCGCGATGATTGATTGATTTATTTATTTATTTATTTATTTATTTATTTATTTATCTTTGAAAATATTTTTTATTGGAGATAAGTACACAACCTATTAACATCATTACAGTCTTACATTTTTAAATTGATAATATTATCAATTATTATTACATTGTCTCCAATACCTTTTGCCTTTTTTTTTAAACTAGATAGAACTAAAAAGATAGATGAAGTAAAGAAAGAAAAGAGAGAGAAGAAAAAGAGAAAAAAACAACAACAAAAACAACAAAAAAACCAAAAAAAAACAAAAAAAACAACAACAAAAAAAGAGAAAGATAGTTAAAGAAAAATGGAAAAATGTATTAAAATAAAAAACTTCATTCGAGATATATTCGTACATTTCAGAGTATAGCATTTCATCCATTCTTTAGCCCGAGTATTAGTCAGGTTCCTGTGCTGAACCATTCTGACCCTTTAAATAATCAATAAAGGGAGACCATGTTCCAACGAATAATTCCTGTTTGTCCAACAGGGAAAATCTGATTCTTTCCACGTTTAAGGTCTCCGTCATTCCTATAATCCACATTTTGATTGTGGGGGACGTAGGGCCTTTCCAAAATTTTAGAATTAATTTTTTTCCTGTTATTATACTATAATCAATAAAGTTTCTTTGTGTTGTTGTAAATGTTTGATTTAATTCTAATGTTCCGAGAATTATTAATTTTGGATCCGGGTCCAATTGTGTGCTGGTCACTTTAGATATTATACTAAAAATATTTACCCAGAATTTTTTAATTTTTATACAGTTTGCAAACATATGAGATAAGGTAGCTTCTAAATGTTGACATTTATCACATATAGGTGAGATATGTTGAAAGATTTTATGTAATTTTGTTTTTGAATAATGTAACCTATGTATTACTTTAAATTGTATTAAAGAATGCCTGGCATTTAATGAACATTGATGTATGTGTTGTAAACTTTCTTCCCAAATATCTTTCGTTATTATTTGATTTAATTCTTTTTCCCATGTTTGTCTGTGTAAGTCCGTCGCGATGATTTAAACGGTGGTTTAAGGACTTTTAAATGAAAAGACTGTCT
The DNA here is from genome assembly GCA_038087875.1 of Malacoraja senta. Lineage (NCBI taxonomy): Eukaryota > Metazoa > Chordata > Chondrichthyes > Rajiformes > Rajidae > Malacoraja > Malacoraja senta. The sequence continues at coordinate 44,762 of JAXLNO010004473.1, forward strand.
CCAGCTCAGAGTCCTCAGAGAACAGTTAAAAAACAGCTGCTGAAAAGCCTGAAGAATCCTGAAGAAGTTACCTCTGAAGTTCCTGAAGTGGCTGCAGAAATGTCTACAAGATCTAAGACAGATCTGGCTAAGGATAAAGAATTTGAGGATTTGAAGAAATCGGTGAGAGATATTAAAGATGAAATTTTGGATGAAAATAAAATTATGATGGGAAAAATGATGGAAAAAATCGAAAAGATGGAGGATTCGAGTGCTGGTAATCAGAAGGTTAAAGGTCTGTCTCACGAATCTGCGGTCATTGGCGGCGAAACTGGAAGAATCTGCCGCCATAGACCGCGCACTCGTGAGAAAGAACAATTCCCGGGCCGTGCGACGGTGTTCCCAACACCGCGCGGTGCAAAAATAAAATCGACAATGTCGAAAACATTATACTCACCGCACAACCTCCACCAGTGATGCACGAGTGCGCATGGCCGCTCACACGGGCCGCCGCCAGTGTGGGTCGAGCGCCGTGCGTCAAACCTCCTCTGCCACAGCCTCCGCCAGTGACGCACGTGCCGCCACCAGTGAGGCACGTGTGCTGCGCGGCCGCAGGCACAGCCACCGCTACAGCGCCGCGATCAGGATGGCCGCCACCACAGCCGCCGCTGGTGAGTCACGTGCGGGGGGCCGACGTCATCGCAGTCGGCCCGCCCTTTTTTTACTTACCGCAAGCACGTGGGACCCGCCGTGTTTGAATTAACTCGGCCCCCGCGCAACATCCGTGCGGCGCTCCGGTGGATAGGCTCGACGCTCTCGCCGTTGCCGCGCGGTCCTCGCTACCGGCGACGCCGCGCTTCACCGCCGATGACCGCAAACAGGTAAGACACGGCCTTTATTGATTCATTTGGCACTATAAATAAACGAATTGATGATGTGAAAGGTGAACTATCGGTGGGAATTGATAAGGTGGAAGAAGCTACTACGGATAGGTTCACGGCTGTGCTTGAAACAGTGGCTGCAAGTATGGCTACAATCATGGAAATGGAGAAAAATATGGCTCGAATGGCTGAAGAAATGGAGAAAATGAGGCAAGAACATGATCAAACTACAGGACAGATGGCGACTCATCTGGGGGAAAGTTTCAGACAAATGCCAGGACCTGGAAGCTCGTTCAAGACGCCAGAATTTAAGAATTCTTGGAGTCTCAGAGGGAGCTGAGGGAAGGGACATTCGTGAGTTTGCTATGGGCTTACTCAAACAACTGCTTAATCTCCCCAAAGAACCGAAAATTGAAGTGGCACATCGAGTACCGAGATTTAAACCAAGATCTCAAGCAAGACCAGACCACCCACGACAGATTATTGTGAAATTTCGGGACATTTCAGAACTGGAAGAGGTGATGAGTAAAATCAAATATGGAATGCAACTGAGGCTTGATAACGACGCTATCAAAATATTCAGGGACTATCCGTATGAAATTGTGCAAAAGAGAAATCAGTTCACAAAGGCAAAAGAAATTCTAAGGGGTATTCAAGATGTTAGATACGGTGTCTTCTATCCCGCTAAGATGCGCATTACTTATAAGGGACATGAGAAAACATTTGTTAACCCAGAGGATGCGTACAGATATGCCCAGAGCATCATGGAAAAGTAGCGGGAATACATGGATGGTATGGACAAACTTTTTATTATAATTCCACAGTTAATGGAGGATCTGAAGTGAAGAAGCAGTTCTTGTAGTGTTTTTAAAACTTATTTGAAGAATCCTGCAAGCTGGGGATGTCTAGACTTTTTATCTGTGGAATTTTAACTCAAGGACATTCTGTGTTCCAAACGAAGCAAACAGCGGATAACAGAGGATCGCCGAGCCGAAGAGAGTGGATTATACCAGAAGCATTAATTGTTTAAGAGATTAAAATACTAAATTAAATTGTAAAGAACTAATCCTATTAATAATTTAACAATTTAACAATTTAACAATATTAAACTAGAAATAGTAAAGGACGCTAACAAGAAAAAAACAATGAACTAACACAACTAACACAAATTTTCACTAAATCTAAGCCTTATCTATAACTGGGGGGGGAGGAGAAATGAGCACCTGGCTTAGATCCAGGAGCACGTTTCACGTTAACCCCTTCAACAAACAGTTGATTATTATTGAAGGTAAAACCATTCGTTTAACAATTAGTAGATAAATTTGTTATATATATATGATATGTTATAACGAAATATATAGGGTAAATCTGTATTATATATCTGATTGCGAGGCCCCGTCCTATTATGTTATGAGTAACCAATGGTGCGGAGCTATTTGTTTAACATCAACAATGGAAGTCAATACAATAGCAATGTTACAAAATTTTGAGATTTTAAAAATAAAGTCTGCAATTTATCCCATCAGATAAAGCATAAAAAGAAGTTTAATTTGACACTTAATTCACTTTCATATCTTCAGTATTAAAAAAGGTTATGGCCATTATCATACTCAGAAATTAGCATCTAGTTCCCTATTGCTTTTCCATTGACTTAACACAAAAGCTGTGATCGAGGACAGTTAAAAGCCCATAACTTTCTTAAAAATTATGATAACTGAAAGAAATTTTCAGTTATTATAGATTGAAGCATTCTGAAACAAATATGAAACAATCTTCGAAGACATGAAAGTAAAGCATATAATTAGTTAGTTACCTAATTGTAGCTAATTACAAAATTCAATTACTAGATCTAAACATCTATCAATTTCTTAAGAATAGATTAACATTTTTAAATAGCCTAAGTGTCCAAATAACATTCACACAATAATTCACAATATAACATAATTTTTAAATCTAATTTTCATGAATTTACAGGCCAAATGGAAGGAATTGAATGTTTAATACCTGTAAATTAATGGGCATTTAAATCATCTTGTGAGCGAGGATTTCTGGAACGCGATCTTTTGGAACGTTCATTTGCGGTGAATTTAACCCCGTATTGGCATGAAAAATACTGCTGTTAATTCGGGGAATAAAATCACCGTGTCGCATGAAAAAATGTGAATTAAAGGCTTCTTAAGAAGCACTTTTATACATTTAAAGAAACCACTCGTTTACCTGTCCCATGTGTGAAATCCGTTCCCGTTATCGGTGTTGACGCTTCAGGAGCTGATTTTAAAATTACTCTAGCGCTGACATTGACGATTGACGCCACTAGGAACGATTTGTCAGCCAAGGCTTGTACTCCAACAAAATATTAACCAGGACAAGGGAGGAGAAACCCGTGTTTTAACCCCGCCCCCCCTTAAAGGCGCCAAAATCGCGCACACGGCCAGTGGCAGAATTACAGCGCGACTGAAGGTAAGTTTTGTAACATATCTAAATACAAGGTTTTCTCCCACCTACAGGTGGGCCACTTTTACAGTGTCGACCATTTTAGACACTGTATTTTCACTTTTTCAATTTTTTTTAAATTATCACATCAAGTCACTTGTTCGTGTTTTTTGTTTAGTGATAAGCGTAAAAGGGATATGCCAACAAAACTTAGTAATGCAAAGGTTCCCCCAATACCCAAAGACCTGAGGTATGGATGCACCGTAAGATTTAAAGGTATTATAACTATTCAAAATGCAAGATGTTAAACAAAAGAACCTAGGAGGAGTCACATTCTGCAGTTGGAATACAAGAGGTATTAATGAACCTATTAAAAGGGGTAAGATATTAGCTCAGCTTAAATTGTACAATACTGACATCATCTTTCTACAAGAAACCCATCTAAAATCCCAGGATCAGGCAAGATTGAGGGCGAATTGGATAGGTCAAATATATCATTCTTCATATACTTCGAAATCTAGAGGTACGTCAATCATTATTCGAAAAGGCATACCATTCAAAGCAAAGAATACCATAACAGATAAGGAAGGGAGATATTTGATAGTTACCGGAGAAAATCACGATACCCCAATTACCTTGGTAAATATATACGCGCCTAACTTTGATAATCCTCATTTTTTCAATAAAATTCTGAACATAATCGCAGAATCTAATTATCAAAATGTTATAATAGGAGGAGACGTTAACTGTGTTATAGATCTGTATTTAGATAAATCTAGCCAAAAACAGAGAGGTAATATGAAATCTAAAACTAGTGAACTCTTAAATACTTATATAAATAATACCAATATAACAGATGTTTGGAGAATTGCTAATCCGACTGGCAGGGAATACTCATTTTATTCAATGGTACACAAAACATACTCACGTATAGATTATTTCCTGGTGGATACAAAATTAATCCCTCACACTGTGAACCCAATATACCATACCAACTCGATTTCAGACCATTCACCACTAACTTTCTTTTTAAAACTGGAAGGAATGTCTAAGAACAAATCGTTTTGGAGGTTCAATTCTCAAATCCTAAAAGACCCGCAAGGGAGTATATATTTTAAAAAACAAATGGACGTCTTTTTTTAAATAAATGACACTCCAGATATATCGCCTACTTTATTATGGGAATCTTTTAAAGCATTTATAGGAGGTGTTATAATCTCATACCAAGCTTTTCAAAATAAAAAGAATAAGAATGAACAAAGACAGTTAGAAGAACAAATTAGACAACTGGATATAGATAATGCTAAAGATCCATCTATGGATAAACATAATAAAATAATAATTCTGAAATTTAAATTAAATAAATTATTATCAGCCAAACTTATAAGACTTTTCCAAATTACAAGACAGGAACACTTTGAATTTGGGGATAAACCACACAAACTTTTGGCTCGTCAGCTAACAAAATGAGAAAAAGAACATACGATTCAAAAGATTAAATCAGATAGAGGGGAATCACTAACTTTACCAAATGATATTAATAAAAGATTTGCGCAATTTTATGAGAATTTGTACACATCTAAAACGACAATGGACACCAATAAAATTACAGAGTTCTTGGATAACTGTAATCTTCCAAAGTTAGAGTTGAAGGAACAAGAGGAATTGGGTGCACAAATTTCAATCAAGGAATTAGAGGACACAATAAATTCATTAAAGAATGGAAAAACTCCAGGTCCTGACGGATTTACTAATGAATTTTATAAAAGTTTTTATGACAAAATTATATCACGGTTACAAAAAATGTATCAATATGCCTTTAAAGAACAAGTATTACCTGATACATTAGCTGAATCAACGATCACATTAATAGTCAAAAAAGACAAAGATATAGAAGAACCGGGTTCATATAGAGCTATAGCATTGTTAAATACAGATCAAAAAATATTAGCGAAAACATTAGCTAGAAGATTAAGTAAATATATTAGTAAATTAATAAACCCAGATCAGACGGGGTTTATCCCTAAGAGATATTCATCTAATAATATGAGACAACTACTCAATATAATGCACTCACACACAATCGAAGAACAAGAATTATCAATTATTTCGTTGGATGCTGAAAAAGCATTTGATCAAGTAGAATGGAATTATATGGATAAAGTATTACAAAAATTCCAATTGGGAGAGAATTTTATTTTATGGATTAAATTATTATATAATAAGCCTACAGCTAGAATATTAACTAATAACATATTATCTATGAAATTCCAACTATCAAGGGGTAACAGACAAGAATGCTCATTATCACCGCAGTTATTTGCTCTTATAATTGAACCTTTAGTGGAAAAAATTAGAACACATCCATATATCCATGGCTATAACACTAAATATTCAAATAATAAAATATCTTTATACGCGGATGATATATTATTGTACATCACAAAACCTCAAATTACTATTCCAAACATACTAAATCTAATCAAGGACTTTGGATCCTTTTCTGGATACAGAATAAATTGGAATAAAAGTGAAATTATGTCGATAAAACCGAAAGACCCAACACATCTCTTCAAATTCCCTTTTAAAATAGCTACAGAAAAATTTAAATATTTGGGTATTGAAATTACCAGAACATATCAAGGCATGTTCAAAGCAAATTATAATCCTCTACTTAATAAATTAAATACATTAATTAAATTTTGGAAAACACTACCGATGTCTTTAATAGGCCGAATAAATGCAATTAAAATGAACTTTTTACCACAAATGTTATACCTATTTCAATCAATTCCTATATATCTACCAAAGAAGTTAAAAAAAAACTTGGATTCAGACATTACTAATTTTATATGGGATTATAAATCCCATAGAATACAAAGAACACATTTGAACAAAGCTAAAGTATGAGGGGGCTTAGCACTCCCTAACTTTATGTATTATTATTGATCAGTAAATATTAAAAATATGATTCAACTGATGGACAACTCTGCCCAGCAAGTGGACTGGATTATAATGGAGAGAGAAGACTGCTCCTCTTGTAATATTGGAGCGATCCTCCTCTCACCAATGAAACTGAATAACATAAATTATAACAAAAACCCAATTATACATAGTACAATTAGAACTTGGAAACAAATAAAACAAAATTTAAAATTAAGAAATCTATCGCTTTTATCCCCAATAGTTAATAACCCTTTGTTTAATCCCTAATCACTTTTATTACAGACAAATCATTTATACAATGGGATAGACTAGGAATTAAAATGTTCGGAGACTTGTATGAAACTGGAAAATTACTATCATTCCAACAATTACAAATAAAATATAAGCTGGGAAATAATCAATACTTTAAATATTTTCAAATATGTGATTATCTGAAAAAATATACAAAAGATCATTATAACATCCCACCAGATGTACTGGACAAAGCAATGCAGATAAAAGCTGAATCAGCTAACTTAATATCGTATTTGTATAATATTATCTTAAATGTAGAAATACCAACTACGGAAGGTATTAGAAGAGACTGGGAACAAGAATTAGCTATTAAAATTTCAAACAAAAGGTGTAATGAACATTTATTAAATGTGCATAAATGCTCGATTAATGTAAGACACACTTTAATACAATTCAAAATTTTACACAGATTATATTATTCAAAAACTAAAATTAATAAAATTTTCCCCAATGTATCATCTATTTGCGATAAATGTCAATCTCAAGAAGCTACTATAGCGCACTCATTTGTATTTTGTACAAAAATTCAAAAATTTTGGATTGACATTTTTGAAATGTTTACAAAATTATTTAAAATAAAACTGACACCAAAAGCAGAATGGATTATCTTCGGAACAACGGAAGATAGCCCTGAACTAAATTTGTTTCAAAAGAAATTAGCTGATTACGGGTTAATAACTGGAGAAAAGCTTATCCTAAAATTCTGGAAAAATGCTCCAATACCAACTATAAACATGTGGATTTCAAATATGTTTGAAACATTACACCTAGAAGAGATAAGACTCCTCCTGGCAGGCAAATCAGATCACTTCCATCTGACGTGGTCTGCATTTATAGAACTATTACAAGCATAAGGTGCAAAACCCACGGTTAACCAAGATGGTTAAGGTGCAAAACCCACGGTTAACCTAAAGAAATCACTCCCTAACTTCCACCAACATGTCTCCTGCTGCACCAGAGGATCAAACACCCTCGACCACTGCTACACCACCATCAAGAATGCCTATCGCTCTATCCCTCGCCCTCACTTCGGTAATTCCGACCATACCGCGGTGCTGCTTCTTCCTGCCTACAGGCGGCAATTAAAGAGCGCACCCCCAGAGGTGAGGACAGTACAGAACTGGTCGGGGGGGGGGGGGGGCAGAGGAACAACTCCAGGACTGTTTGGAGTCTGTAGACTGGGCAATGTTCAAGGACTCGGCAACGGACCTGAACGAATACGCCACAGTCGTTACAGACTTCATTAAGAAGTGTGTGGAGGACTGCATCCCCACCAAAACCTTCCGAGCGTTTCCCAATCAGAAACCTTGGATGAACTTTGAGATTCGCACTCTTCTGAAGTCCAGACACCGGGCATTCATGTCTGATGATACAGTGGCCTACAAGGAGTCCAGATACGACCTTGGTAAGGCCATCAAAAAGGCCAAAAGGGACTTCTGCTCCAAACTGGAGGAAGAGACTGATGTTCGGCGGCTGTGGCAGGGCCTGAATGCAATCACCTCTTACAAGGCGAAATCAGGAGGCAGCTCGAATGTCAGCGAAACATCACTCCCTGATGAGCTCAATGCGTTTTACGCACGCTTTGATAGGGAGAACACCGATGTGCCTTGCCGAGCCCCCATTCGCTGTGATGGTATTTCAGTCTCAGTCACAGAGGCCGACGTCAGGAAATCCTTCAGAGGGGTGAACCTTCGAAAAGCGCCTGGACCTGATGGTATACCTGGTCGCGTTCTAAAAACCTGTGCGGACCAACTGGCTGGAGTTTTTACAGACATTTTCAACCTCTCACTTCTGAGGTCTGAGGTCCCCACCTGCTTCAAAAGGGCATCAATTATACCAGTGCCCAAGAAGAGTAAGGTAACGTGCCTCAATGACTATCGACCTGTGGCACTAACGCCTGTGGTGATGAAGTGCTTTGAGAGGTTGATCATGACGCAGATCAACTCCTACCTCGACAAAAACCTGGACCCACTGCAGTTCGCTTACCGCCACAACAGATCAACGGTGGATGCGATCTCGCTGGCTCTCCACTCCGCTCTGGACCACTTGGACAACAAAAACATATGTCAGGCTGATTCATCGATTACAGCTCGGCATTTAACACAATCATCCCCTCCAAGCTGGTTACCAAACTCGCAGAACTGGGTCTCTGCGCATCCCTCTGCAATTGGATCCTCGACTTCCTCACTCTCAGACCACAGACTGTTCGTATTGGTGGAAATGTGTCAGACTCGATAACAATTAGCACAGGAGCACCTCAAGGCTGCGTGCTCAGTTCCCTGCTGTACTCACTCTATACTCATGACTGCGTAACCGGACATAGTGCGAACTCCATCATCAAGTTCGCTGATGACACCACTGTTGTGGGACATATCACTGATGGGGATGAGTCAGAGTATAGAAGAGAGATCGAGCAACTGTCCATATGGTGCCAGCACAACAACCTGGCCCTCAACACCAGCAAAACCAAGGAACTGATTGTGGACCTTGGAAGGAGTAGGATGGGGACCCACAGTCCCGTTTATATCAACGGGTCGATGGTTGAAAGGGTCAAGAGCTTCAAATTCCTGGGCGTGCACATCTCTGAAGATCTTTCCTGGTCCGAGAACAATGATGCCATTATTAAGAAAGCACATCAGCGCCTCTACTTCCTGAGAAGACTACGGAGAGTCGGTTTGTCAAGGAGGACTCTCTCTAACTTCTACAGGTGCACAGTAGAGAGCATGCTGACCGGTTGCATCGTGGCTTGGTTCGGCAACTTGAGTGCCCTGGAGAGGAAAAGACTACAAAAAGTAGTAAACACTGCCCAGTCCATCATCGGCTCTGACCTCCCTTCCATCGAGGGGACCTACCACAGTCACTGCCTCAAAAAGGCTGGCAGCATCATCAAGGACCCACACCATCCTGGCCACACACTCATCTCCCTACTACCTTCAGGTAGAAGGTACAGGAGCCTGAAGACTGCAACGACCAGGTTCAGGAACAGCTACTTCCCCACAGCCATCAGGCTATTAAACCTGGCTCGGACATAACACTGAACTTTACTAGCCAATACTGTTATTTGCACTTTATCAGTATATTGACCATTGTGTATATATTTATAGAATGCCTTGTAGTAAATGCCTACTATGTTCTGTTGTGCTCAAGCAAAGCAAGAATTTCATTGTCCTACCAGGGACACATGACAATAAACTCACTTGACTTGACTTGAAAAGTACTTAAAAAAGTACCGATATCAGGTAAAGGGGGATGAAAGGTGGCGAGTTGGTATATCCCATTTGCGCGATGCTCATAATAAAGTACTTGTTTTTCTCTTTTCTCTTTTCTCTTCTTTCTCTTTTTTTCTTCTTTAGGGTCTATCTCTTAATCTTTTCTCTTTCATTTCTTTTCTACATGGTCTCTGTTCTTTCCTGTTGACACGTTTTTACACCTTCACTATTTTCCTTCACTTTCTTTTTTCTTAATTTCAACCTTTTCTCTTTATTAGTTTTAAAAAATGACGGAGTACATTAATTGTAATAAGATATATGTGATGAGTACAAATGTAATTGGTTGTAATTTAATGTACTTCTAATAAATAAAATTAAAAAAAAATAATAATAATAATTACGGGTGCTTGTCTGTACGGAGTTTGCACGTTCTCCCTGTGACATGCGTGGGTTTTCTTGGGGATTTCCAGATTCCCCCCATACTCCAAAGACGTACAGGTTTGTAGGTTAATTGGTTTGGTATCCTTGTATATTGTCCCTAGAGTGTATGGAATAGTGTTAATGTGCGGGGATTGCTTTTCGGCGCGGACTCTGTGGCCGAAGGGCCTGTTTCTGCACTGTATCTCTAAACTAAACTAGTCTCTGAATGATTTCTCTTCATTATTACATTTTCACCCTGAGAGTTGTGAATTTGTGGAATTCTCTGCCACAGAAGGCAGTAGAGGTCAATTCACTGGATGAATTTAAAAGAAAGTTAGATAGAGATCTAGGAGCTAGTGGAATCACGGGATATGGGGAGAAGTCAGGAACGGGTTACTGATTGTGGATGATCAGACATGGTCACAATGAATGGCGGTGCTGGCTCGAAGAGCCAAATGGCTTCCTCCTGCACCTATTTTCTATGTTTCTATAAGAGTCTGGAGAAGCTATGGTTGTTCTCCTTAGAACAAAGAAGGTTAAGAGGATATTCGACAAAGATGTCCAATATCCTGTCTGGTCTAGATCAAATAAATACTTACCATTAGCAGATGGTGCAAGGACCAAAAGTCACACATTTTTGGCTAAGTTCTGCCCCGTTGGTTCCCGTTCCCCAACGCGGGGGGGGGGGGGGGGGAGGAGCACACGGTGTCACAGGGGAGGGCTGGTCCCCAAACGCAATATTCCACCACTCACCCATAGGTTCCAATACTCACCACTCCCTAGAGAGGGAGGGGGGTGGTAGAGAGGGAGGGGGTGGTAGAGAGGGAGGGGGTGGTCGAGAGGGAGGGGGGTGGTAGAGAGGGAGGGGGGTGGCTGAGAGGGAGGGGTGGTAGAGAAGGAGGGGGTGGTAGAGAAGGATGAGGGTAGAGAGGGACGGGCAGCAGAGAGGGAGGGGGAGGGGGTAGAGAGGTAGAGGAAGGGGGGGTAGAGAGGGAGGTGTACAAAATTGTACACCATACTCCAGAATTGGCCTCACCAATGCCTTGTACAATTTTAACATTACATCCCAACTTCTATACTCAATGCTCTGATTTATAAAGGCCAGCACACCAAAAGCTTTCTTTACCACCCTATCTACATGAGATTCCACCTTCAGGGAACTATGCACAGTTATTCCTAGATCCCTCTGTTCAGCTGCATTCCTCAATTCGCTATCATTTACGTCCTATTTTAATTTGTCCTGTCAAGATGTAGCACCTCACACTTATCAGCATTAAACTCCATCTGCCATCTTTCTGCCCATTGTTCCAAATGGCCTAAATCTCTCTGTAGACTTTGAAAATCTACTTCATGTTTGAATTCACACTGGAGATGGATCTTGACCTGAAACATCATCTATCCATTTTCTCCAGGGATGCAGCCTGACCTGCTGAATTACTCCAACACTACATTTTTGCATCTGCAGTTCATTGGTTCTGCTCACAAAAACACAAACTTGTCATAATCACATTGTTATGTGTGGGATCATTATGTGTAATAATTCACCACTGGAATTTTTGATATTGCAGCTCTGATAGATGTCAGGAGAATTTAATTGGCTATAAAACATTATAGGATATCATGAAGTTGCTAATGAAATGCAAGTCTTTCTTGCTTTTACTGAAAATAATCATCATACGTGTGCATCACAAATGATAGCTATTCTAATGCTGTGAATTATAGTGCGCAAAACATACAAACATGCCATTTCAATGGTAGGATATAAAAACCTATGAAAGGAAAGTATGTAACTGTAACTTTGAGAGATGCTGCAAGATATTAAACACTGCCTGATTTTCCTCTCTATTGTAGACAGTTGGAAGGAAATGGAATGGATTGGGAATTTGATCAGGTGTTGTTCATTTTTCACCAACATCCAAAGTTAAACATGCCTTCAATGATTGAACCAGAAGAGGAAAGTGTACCTGTGTAGGAAGGAACTGCAGATGCTGGTTTAAACCAAAGATAGACGCAAAAAGCTGGAGTAACTCAGCGGGACAATCAATATCTATGGAGAGAAGGAATGGGTGACGTTTCAGGTCAGGACCCGAGTCTGAAGAAGGGTCTCAACCCAAAACGTCACCCATTCCTCCTCTCCAGAGATGCTGCCTGTCCCGCTGAGTTACTCCAGCTTTTATGTCTATCAGAGGAAATTCTACCTCAGGAGGTCAGTACCACTAGAGGGCACTCGCAGCACAAGATCTTGTGAACACAATTCACAACTGCTTTTGAAATGTTTGTGTACATTTGAAAGTCACACAATTGTAATTAATTTTTATTCCTCTTTTTGCAATAAAGTTTCTTTCAGACATAAGTAGACAGCTTTGATTGTGGAACCTGATTTATAATCAGACACACCATGCAATTAATTAACTTATTTCAAAGAGTAGAATAGATAAAGTTGTTTCAGCTCTCATGAATCACAACACTGAGATTATGAGGCCCTATCAGCTTCTTAAGTAGAGGTGAAGTTGGTACAACAATGTTTTAATGAAAACCAGGGGTGATACCCTGATTTCCTGAGCAATATTTAACACTCAATCCACATTACAAAAATAGATCGACAGATTGCAGGTACAACAATAGGTTATCAGTTCATTATCACCTCGGTAATATTGGCAATGGTTTATTATTGTTACATGTACCAAGATACAATGAGAAGTTTTTGATTCCATGCTATCCAATTAAATCAGATAAAGCCGTACATGAGTACAATCAAGCAATATGCAAATACCGCAGGTAGTGCAAAGAGTATATTTTGCAGCATTGTGGCTTTACAGTTCCAGTGAAAAAGTCTAATGCCTGCAATGAGGTAACTAGCTTAAGGGAGTATCATTCAGTGTCTGATGTCAGAGGAGAAGAAGCTGTTTGGGCATCTGGTGGTACATGGTTTCAAGCTTTGTATCCTCCGCTCAGCGGTGGCGCAGCGGTGGAGTTGCTGCCGCACACTGCCAGAGACCCGGGTTCGATCCTGACCACGGCTGCTGTCTGTTCGGCAAGGGAGAGTGCATGGTGCTACAATGCATGATCTGCTCAGGATTTATTCCAAACAGCTCCATCACAGAGGCCTCTGTGATTTATGGACTGTTCCCAGGGAAGCATTCAGAGACGGACATTGAGTGCTGCTGGAAGGTCATCAACTCGGTGAAAGATGCTCTTTGGTCTGCCCGAATTGTGTTGCAAAAGTACGAGCTGTGGGACACACTGAAGTTCGTGCAGCCAATGCTAAGGCTCTGTGGGGGAGGGAGACCGTCTAGGATCCTTCCACTGCTGGACATGGGGGGCAGGGTGTCGTGGAGATGACCCTCAAAATAAGTGAAGAGATTTCATGCCAGTGGTTTGGGGTAAAATTGTGTGATTTGGGTAAACAATATTGAATGTACGTATAGTCTCCGAGAATGTCAGATGACTTTTTTTTCTCTCTCTGCCCATTGGGAGAGGGAAGAAGAGGTAACGACTGGATAGAAAAAGGTCATTGATTATGCCGGCTGCTTTCCCAATGCAGAATGAAGTGTTGATGGGGTCGACGGTAGGGACTCTGGTCTGTGTGACAGACTGAGCTACATCCAGAATACACTGCAATTTATTGCAGTATTGAGCAGAGCTATTCCCTAACCAAGTTGTGATGGGACTCGATAATATGTGTTGCCTCTGTAGACTCTCATAACAGTCGTTGGAGATATGCCAAACTTCCTGAATCTTCTGAGAAAATAGAGATGTTGGTAGGCTGCTTGACCTGCCGAGCTCCTCCAGCACTTTGTTTTTGCTTCTTATTTAACTGCAAGTTTGATTAATGTTTCAGCTCCCAGAGAATGACTTGGACTCAATATAAAAGATTGTTTTTACCTCTCATAAAATGCAAAATAATGATCAATGAAAGAATTTCTGATTTATACTTTCTACATTTTGGATAAAGTCATTTAAATTTGATTGGAGCACAGATACGATAAATTAAGTTTAAATGGCCATTGCTGCAGGTAGGAAGAGCCTACTAATTGCACTCCACATGCATTGGATTGGAGTTCCCATGAGGATTTTAATGCACATATTGGAACGAACATAAACATTGAAGAGTATAAAGAATGAAGTGAATATCAAGAAGTTTCAGTTACTGGACTGCTCCATAATTCAACTTAACATGACAGCAGGAAGTATTCACTGAATACAATGGTTGATGGCCTTCTGTGCAGTGACCTCCTCCTATGTTTTCATTGCCATACCTGCTGCAACTGCAACTGCAACTTTATTTATATAGCACATTTCATACCCGAGGCAGACTCAAAGTGCTTCACATAAAAACATGTCATACAATAAAATGAAATAATGAAATGAAATAAAATAGAAGAATTAAAATAAAATAAAAGCAAAGTTAAAAATGCATTATAGAAAAGTGCAAAAGTTAAAAGTGCAATGTGTAAATCACTTCAAAGCATATAAGATTTACACACATCTTTATTCAGCACATTAACTTAGCAGCATTACAGGTCTAGGTGTTGTCAGTTCATCCTGGCTGCTTCAACTAACGGTGCTGGGAATGGGCGTTAGTATAAATGTTATAATGGGGCGGAGTTAGTGATGCCAACTAAGTGTGATTGATTCACATGCATCATCAATCTACATCCTTTCCCCTAAAGATTAAAAGCATATTAAACATACTCGCCATACCTGTCTGGTGGTCTACTAACACGGCCCGAACGCGTGTGGACCCAACCATCCCCTCCCTCAACTGAAGGATGAGGCGGGTAGGCTGAAGGTGAAAACCGCACGGGAGAGGATTGTGGTGACCGAGGGGGGAAACATGCGGTGGGTGAAACCCCGTGGTTATTGGAGACCAATAGACGTGGGGGAGTGGCAGGCATGCGGGGACGGACGGGAGACATCGCGGAAGGCGGCTGGAACTGGAGTGGCGGAGCATATGGATCGGCAGGCGGCGGTCGGGGCTCCTTCACAGCAAGCAGGTGTTGACGACTTCTCCGGTAAACCGCTCCCTCACAGTCCACAAGGTACGATCGCGGCTCATCAGCCGGGCGCACAACAACGCCCAGTCGAGAATGACCAGTTGGAGTCCGCAGACGGACGACCTGGCCCGGCAGTAGAGGCTGGAGTTGTCTGCTGGAGCTGTCGTATGACCGTTTCTGGGTATCGTGCTTCTCTTGGAGACGTTGCTGGATAGTGGCGGGCTTCAACACCCGAGGAACCAGCTGCTGTTGTGCGATGGGGACTGGAGACCTCGTCACCCTCGACAGCAGCCGCTGTGCTGGTGACCCCAAGATTCCGTCTCCCGGAATGTTCCTGAGGTTCAGCAGATCGAGATAGACGTCAGAGTTTGAAATGCGCGCTCCCTCCAGCAAGTGCTTGGCGCTCCTGACAGCGCGTTCAGCGAGTCCATTACTCTGTGGATACTCGGGACTGCTTGTGACGTGCTGGAAGTTCCATCGGTCAGCGAAAAGCTTGAACGAGTGGCTGGTGAACTGTGGACCATTGTCGGTTCTCAGAATAACAGGAATGCCATGGTCTGAGAAATGTCTTTTCAGCTTCCTGATGACCATCACCGACGTGAGGGAGGTCAGTTGGTCAAGTTCAAACCAGTTGGAGTACGAGTCGACCAGAACGAGGTAGTGCTTACCGCACCATTCGAAAATGTCCGCAGCCATCGACAACCATGACAGGGCTGGTGGAGGTTGTTGCAGAAGGGGTTGCCGCTGCTGATGAGGTGCAAGATTGTTGCAAGTAGGGCAGGAGGCTACACGGTCCCGGATGTACGTGGCCATTCCAGGCCAGTAGAACAGATCCCGGGCGCGTGCCAGTGTGGAGTCGGCTCCTGGGTGACCGTTGTGTACCTCTTTGAAGTACTCGTCTTGTAGCGATACAGGTACAACTACCTTGTGGCCCTTGACGACCACACCATCCTGAACCACCAGTTCATCGCGGACCAGAAAGTACGGCTGCACCTCAGTGGGCGTGTTGGATTGTTTGCCTGGCCAGCCTGTCTTGATGATGGACGAGAGGGCTTGAAGCGTATCATCCTTGGCAGTGTGCGCGGCCAGGGTGCGCAGTTGCTTGCTGGAGATTAGACCGACACCGAGAACAGTGAAATTCTCCTGTTCGTGTGGGTGTTGTTCGCAAGATGTTCGAGGGGCACGAGAGAGTGTGTCAGCAACATGCATGTCCTTGCCCTTTTTGTAGGTAATAGAGAAGTCGTACCGCTGCAGCTGCATCATCATGCACTGCAAACGAGCTGGGGCGGCATGGATAGGCTTGTTCAAGATTGTCACCAGTGGCTGGTGGTCCGTCTCAACCATGAACGTGTTGCCAAAGACGAAGTCGTGGAATTTGGAGCAGGCAAAGACGACCGCCAGCAGTTCCTTTTCGATTTGCGCGTAGTGCTGCTCCGTGTCGGTCATGGTGCGAGAGGCATACGCGACGGGTAGTAGGGTACCATCATCAGACGGTTGTAGGCAGGCTGCGCCGAGCCCGAATTTCGAGGCATCGCAGGTGATCACCACATGACGTTTCAGGTCGAAAAAAGTCAGAGTCGGTGCACTGGTCAGTTTTGATTTCAGAACATTGAAGGCATCCTGATGTTGCTGGAACCATGTCCATGCAGTGTCCTTTTTTGTCAGCTGCCGCAATGTGGAGCTTAATTCGCTGAGGTTGGGTATGAACTTTCTGAGATAGTTTACCATACCCAGGAAACGTTGCAGGTCTTTCACGTCAGTAGGTGCAGGCATTTCTGTGATGGCAGAAGTCTTCTTCGGATCCGGTTTGAGGCCGTCAGGGGTGAAGATGTGGCCGACATAGGAGACCTCTGGAACCCTGAACTTGCACTTGTCAGGATTGAGTTTGAGGTTGATCTTGACAGCACGCTCCAAAATGAGCCTGAGATTGTGGTCATGTTCCGCCGCGTCCTTGCCATAGACCAGAATACCATCGACAATAATGGCACAAGGCAGACCCTCGACCAAATGGTTCCATAGTTCTTTGGAAGACTTCGCTGGCAGAGTTGATCCCGAATGGCATTCTCAAAAACTTAAATCTGCCGAATGGGGTAGCAAATGTGGTAAGGTTTGATGACCTCTTGTCCAGCGGTATCTGCCAGAATGAGTTCTTTGCATCTAGGATGGAAAATAGGGTGGCCGTTCCGATCTTTGCTGCAACATCCTCTACTGTCTCCATGGGATGGTGTGGGCGCTTAATGGCAGTGTTCAGGTCTTTTGGATTAATGCACAGGCGGATTTCATCCTTTCCCTTCTTGACTGTGGCAATCATGGTTGAGACCCAGTCGGTGGGGTCACTGACTGCTTCAATTACGCCTTTGGAGACCATGTCCTTCAGCATAGAGTGAACCCTGTCAGTCATGGCAAATGACAATCTGTGTGGGTTTCGGACAACGGGTGTCACGTCGGGGTCGATTGTAATCTTGTAGGACACAGGCAACTTGCCTAAGTTGTTGTCGAAAAGACCAGGGAAGTCACTCAGTGGATCAAAGGAAACTTGCAGTTTGTGGACAGTTTTGTCAAAGGAAATCAGCCCTAGTTCCTGACAGGCACGATTGCCAAGCAGGGTAACCGAATTAAAGTTCAGCACATGGAAAGTCAATTCCCTAGTTGTTTTCTTCAGTACACATTTCAAATCGGCTTTGCCCAGAGGAAATAGCACCTCCCCACCAAAAGCATGCAAAGTGGACGTGTCCTGGACAAGTGGCTCGTTAGCCCTGATCCTGTTAAAAAGGTTGATTGACATTGTATTGACTCTGGCCCCCGTGTCAAGTTTCGCGCCAAAAGCAACATTGTTTACAGATATCGTAACTGTACGATCAGAGTTCTTGGCAGCAGCATTCTGTAACATGTAAACAGTAGGATCCTCTTGCGAGTCAAATGAAGTACATTCGGGGGCGGCTTCGAGCTGGAAATGGGAAGTCAATGTGTTACTGTCTCGTTGCAAAAAATTGAGATTAGACCTAGGTCTGGGCACATTCCTTCCTCGGGCCCTGATAGCAGCCCGACAGGCCGAGGCAAAGTGATTTAGCTTTTTGCAGTAATTACAAGCCTTCCCGAGGGCGGGGCAGGTGGATTGCCTGCTGTGTATATAGCCGCAGTTAGGACATTTCTGTGAAGGAACGCTGAGAGCTGCCTGGCTAGCTTGGATCTTAGATCGGCTGTTATCTGTGTATGTCCGCTGCCTAGTGAGGCCCGTCAGATTGATGGTATTGCTTTCATGCGGAATGTCTATAGGATCAACAAGTTCAGCCGTTCTACACGCATGCGCCGCGTCGTTTAGCGACAACTCTGGCCGTCTCAATAGCTCTGATCTGAGCTTTTGATCGGTGATACCATTCACTAAAATATCCCTCGTTAACTGATCAGTCAACTGATCCGCAGGCATTTCCTGAAATCGACAACGTTGTGCTAGATACATCAAAGAGGAAATATATGCAACCGCTCATTCCCCGGGAAGTTGACGACGAGAGAAAAACCTTGCCCTGTCCAAAATGTGATTTGAGGGCAGGTCACAGATCTGAGCCAGTTTACGCAGCAAAACATTAGGGTCAGCGGGAGACTCCGCCGGTGTAATTACCTGGCCCTGGGCATCAAGGATAGCCGGAGCATAGCGGAATGTTCTGGATCGACGAAGGGCACCAGGTCCCGCAAGGTTGAGCAAAAGAGAAGCCTTAACAGCATCTGGTTCATTTCGGTGTACAATGTTGATGTAGTGCTGGTAATCAATTTCAAACGCTCAGGCTTCCGACAAGAAGAAGCCATCGTAAAGTAAAGCAATACTCACAAAATAGAAAATAAAAAAACGTTACACAAGAGGAGTGGGTATGACCACATCTGACGCCATGTAAATCACTTCAAAGCATATAAGATTTACACACATCTTTATTCAGCACATTAACTTAGCAGCATTACAGGTCTAGGTGTTGTCAGTTCATCCTGGCTGCTTCAACTAACGGTGCTGGGAATGGGCGTTAGTATAAATGTTATAATGGGGCGGAGTTAGTGATGCCAACTAAGTGTGATTGATTCACATGCATCATCAATCTACACAATGTAGTTAAGATTTAGCTAAAAGCTAAAGTAAACATAAAAGTTTACTTGTGTCTTTCTTGCTGTTCCCTCCTACAGTCTCAAAGACAGCCATTTCAGGCCACCCAGGAGTGCAGCCTAATGCTCAGAAAACAGCAGGATAGGCAGCATCTCTGGAGAGAAGGAACGGGTGACATTTCGAGTCGAGACCCTTCTTCAGACCCAACCCGAAATGTCGAGATGTTGCATGTCCTTGATGAGTTGCTCCATCTTTTTGTGTCTAATTTTGGTTTAACCAGCATCTGCAGTTCCTAAAAGGTCTGTCTCACGAATCTGCGGTCATTGGCGGCGAAACGGGAAGAATCTGCCGCCATAGACCGCGCACTCGTGAGAAAGAACAATTCCCGGGCCGTGCGACGGTGTTCCCAACACCGCGCGGTGCAAAAATAAAATCGACAATGTCGAAAACCAAATACTCACCGCACAACCTCCACCAGTGATGCACGAGTGCGCACGGCCGCTCGCACGGGCCGCCGCCAGTATGGCTCGAGCGCCGTGCGTCAAACCTCCTCTGCCACAGCCTCCGCCAGTGACGCACGTGCCGCCGCCAGTGAGACACGTGTGCTGCGCG
Organism: Malacoraja senta; assembly: GCA_038087875.1. Lineage (NCBI taxonomy): Eukaryota > Metazoa > Chordata > Chondrichthyes > Rajiformes > Rajidae > Malacoraja > Malacoraja senta. The sequence goes on from JAXLNO010004473.1 coordinate 64,623, forward strand.
GCCGCAGGCACAGCCATCGCTACAGCACCGCGATCAGGATGGCCGCCGCCACAGCCGCCGCTGGTGAATCACGTGCGGGGGGCCGACGTCATCGCAGTCGGCCCGCCCTTTTTTTACTTACCGCAAGCACGTGGGACCCGCCGTGTTTGAATTAACTCGGCCCCCGCGCAACATCCGTGCGGCGCTCCGTTGGATAGCCTCGACGCTCTCGCCGTTGCCGCGCGGTCCTAGCTACCGTCTGCACCGCGCTTCACCGCCGATGACCGCAAACAGGTAAGACACGGCCTTTACTACACCATAATCCAATTTGTGTGATGCAGATGTCTTCACCATTAGAAACATAGAAACATAGAAACATAGAAATTAGGTGCAGGAGTAGGCCATTCGGCCCTTCGAGCCTGCACCGCCATTCAATATGATCATGGCTGATCATCCAACTCAGTATCCCGTACCTGCCTTCTCTCCATGCCCTCTGATCCCTTTAGCCAAAAGGGCCACATCTAACTCCCTCTTAAATATAGCCAATGAACTGGCCTCAACTACCCTCTGTGGCAGAGAGTTCCAGAGATTCACCACTCTCTGTGTGAAAAAGGTTCTTCTCATCTCAGTTTTAAAGGATTTCCCCCTTATCCTTAAGCTGTGACCCCTTGTCCTGGACTTCCCCAACATCGGGAGCAATCTTCCTGCATCTAGCCTGTCCAACCCCTTAAGAATTTTGTAAGTTTCTATAAGATCCCCTCTCAATCTCCTAAATTCTAGAGAGTATAAACCAAGTCTATCCAGTCTTTCTTCATATGAATGTCCTGACATCCCAGGAATCAGTCTGGTGAACTTTCTCTGCACTCCCTCTATGGCAATAATGTCCTTCCTCAGATTTGGAGACCAAAACTGTACGCAATACTCCAGGTGTGGTCTCACCAAGACCCTGTACAACTGCAGTAGAACCTCCCTGCTCCCATACTCAAATCCTTTTGCTATGAAAGCTAACATACCATTCGCTTTCTTCACTGCCTGCTGCACCTGCATGCCTACTTTCAATGACTGGTGTACCATGACACCCAGGTCTCGCTGCATCTCCCCTTTTCCTAGTCGGCCACCATTTAGATAATAGTCTGCTTTCCTGTTTTTGCCACCAAAATGGATAACCTCACATTTATCCAAATTATACTGCATCTGCAAAACATTTGCCCACTCACCCAACCTATCCAAGTCACCTTGCAGTCTCCTAGCATCCTCCTCACAGCTAACACTGCCCCCCAGTTTAGTGTCATCGGCAAACTTGGAGATATTGCCTTCAATTCCCTCATCCAGGTCATTAATATATATTGTAAATAGCTGGGGTCCCAGCACTGAGCCTTTCGGTACCCCACTAGTCACTGCCTGCCATTGTGAAAAGGATCCGTTTACTCCTACTGTTTGCTTCCTGTTTGCCAGCCAGTTCTCTATCCACATCAATACTGAACCCCCAATGCCATGTGCTTTAAGTTTGTATACTAATCTCTTATGTGGGACCTTGTCGAAAGCCTTCTGGAAGTCCAGATACATCACATCCACTGGTTCTCCCCTATCCACGCTACTAGTTACATCCTCGAAAAATTCTATAAGATTCGTCAGACAAGATTTACCTTTTGTAAATCCATGCTGACTTTGTCCAATGATTTCACCACGTTCCAAATGTGCTGCTATCCCATCTTTAATAACTGACTCTAGCAGTTTCCCCACTACCGACGTTAGACTAACTGGTCTGAAATTCCCCATTTTCTCTCTCCCTCCCTTCTTAAAATGTGGGGTTACGTTTGCTACCCGCCAATCCTCAGGAACTACTCCAGAATCTAAAGAGTTTTGAAAGATTATTACTAATGCATCCACTATTTCTGGAGCTACTTCCTTAAGTACTCTGGGATGCAGCCTATCTGGCCCTGGGGATTTATCGGCCTTTAATCCATTCAATTTACCCAACACCACTTCCCGACTTATCTGGATTTCACCCAATTCCTCCAACTCCTTTGACCCGCGGTCCCCTGCTATTTCCGGCAGATTATTTATGTCTTCCTTAGTGAAGACGGAACCAAAGTAGTTATTCAATTGGTCAGCCATATCCTTGTTCCCCATGATCAACTCACCTGTTTCTGACTGCGAGGGACCTACATTTGTTTTAACTAATCTCTTTCTTTTCACATATCTATAAAAACTTTTGCAGTCAGTTTTTATGTTCCCTGCCAGTTTTCTTTCATAATCTATTTTTCCTTTCCTAATTAAGCCCTTTGTCCTCCTCTGCTGGTCTCTGAATTTCTCCCATTGACCATTCAATACTTACAGGATGGCTGTTAGTTTATCATTTCAGGCTGCTGCAAGATTTTTGGTTATCTGACTGTGGGAAGTAAATTTGCCTGCTGATGAGAATATATTGTTGCTGGCAGAATATTTTTAGACTGTTTTCTGAGCATTAGGCTGCACTCCTGAGTGGTCTGGAATGGCTGTCTTTGAGACTGTAGGAGGGAACAGCAAGAAAGACACAAGGGAGCAGATATGGTAATGAAAGCACAGGAGGAGGTCACTGCACAGAAGGCCATCAACCATTGTATTCAGTGATTACTTCCTTCGCATTAAGTTCACCCAGAAGCAAAATATACAGCAGCTTTGCTTCATAAAGGGAATTGTTCCAAGCTGCGTCACTCATGTTTGAAGGATATCGCACTAGGGGATGGACTACACAGTCTGTGGCTGTTATGATCATGTTTTCTCCGGAAGTGGCGGCGCTGTTAAACAGCAGCGGCTCGCCTGCAGTCCGTCTGTTTTTACTTTTTTTTTGTTTTATCTTTTGTACTGTTTTAGTTAAATTTTAGTTTATTGGGTTGTGTATATGTGTGTGTGGGGGGGGAGGGGGGTGAAACATGATTTTTGTCTCTTCCTTCGGGGGAATGCGACTTTTTCTTGCCGTATCCCCCCTCTCTGCCTCCGTCTGCGCTGAGGCCTAATGGCGGAGCTGACAGCCTCCAACTGCGACCGACCGACCTCGAGGCTCCGGAGGCAGAGCCAGGACTTACCAACGCAATGCTGGCCAACTTCGGGGCTGCAGTGGCATTCCGGCGGTGGTGACCAAAGACACTGGTGGCGACCTGAATCCGGAGGCTCGGCCGCGGGCCCAGTGGACGACATCGTCGGGAGCTCGCAGGTCACAGGTGGGTGACCTGTTTTTCTGGAGCTCCCGCAACTACAGCTGCGTCCGCTGGACTGGAGGGCGGCAGCTTGGACAGCTTCGACCACCCCGGGCCGCGGAGTTTGAACCGGCCCGTCACGGAGCGGAGCTCGGATTCAGCCGCGGGACTGACTTACCATCACCCGGCGGGGTCACAACATCAGAAGCCTGGATCGCCTCAGCGCAGAGGGAGAACAAAGAGGGAAGAGACATAGACTTTAAGACTTTTGCCTCCATCACAGTGAGGAGGTGCCTGGTGAACTCACTGTGGTGGATGTTAATTTGTGTTTATTGTATGTTTTGTTATTTATTATATGTATGACTGCAGGCAACGAAATTTCGTTCAGACCGAAAGGTCTGAATGACAATAAAGGAATCTATCTATCGATAGACTCCTTCCAAGCAACAGTTGATGAGGTGGACAACATTCTGCATATCACTGAGGATTCAGCTGCAATAGGGCTTGTGCAAGTATCTCATCTCTGGCAAGGTGAAAACTTGACTCCCCAGTACTGGCTGCCGTAGACTGCTCCCACATTGCCATTCACTCCCAGTGTAACAAGCTCAGCATCAATATTAATTAACGAGTACTCCACTTCCCCCATTACAGATCTGGTTTGCAACCAATGGGTTCCCACTATGCTGTTCTTTACTTTAGACTTTAGAGTTTAGAGATCCAGTGCGGAAATAGACCCTTCGGCCCACCGAGTTCGCGCCGACCAGTGATCACCCAGTACACTAACACTATCCTATACACTAGGGACATTTTACAATTTTACCGAAGCCAATTGACCTACCAACCTGTATGTCTTTGGAATGTGAAAGGAAACCAGAGCACCCAGAGAAAACCTACGCAGTCACAGGGAGAATGTACAAACTCTGTACAGACAGCAGCTGGTTCTCTGGCACTGTAAGGCAGCAGCTCTATCGCTACGCCATTGGGCTGCCCTGTTCTGTTCCTTGATTAAAGTTATAAACAGTAAATCAATTATCAAACTAGAACAATTATGCTTCCGGTGTTTCGTAAGTGGTATACTTCTGATGCTTTCTCCTCACTATTACTCATCATACAGAGCAATGGTCAGGTTCTCCTGACAAATCATACCTAATAATTGAAACAGCATGTGTAGGAAAGAACTAAAACATCATCTTCTGTATCATGATGTAAAAAAACGAACTAAATATAACTTACTAGAATTAATTGGCAACAGTGAAATCCATAAGCAATACTCATAATGAACAATGTCATTGTAACCTACAATGATTAAATAACTAAGTCTTGTATCCTTCTCTTTCATCAGTAATTCATCAAAGCCAACAAGATTTCTAAACAAATAGCAAACTGTGGTAAAGTATTAAACTCTGAATAAAAAATAATTTATGCATCTGTTTTACAACCTTAGGGTGCAGCAAACTTCACGAAACGTCTTTTTTCAGCGTTCTCACTATTTTAGTCTAAATTTCTCTTGGAAACTCTCACTGGAACATAATTGACTGAGGGATGACTTTTAGGGGTTTATAACGTTATGAGGGGCATAGATAGGGTACACGGTCTTTTATCTAGGGCAGGAGACTAAAACTGTAGGGTGCAGGTTTGAGATAAGAAGGGAGAAATTTAGATAAGGGGTACGTTTTTCTCACAGAGGGTGGTGGTTATATGGAACAAGTTGCCAGATGGAGTGGCTGAAGCAGGTACAATTCAGTGTTTAATAGGAATTTGGATAGGTAGTTGAATACAAAATAAGTAGAAAGTTACAAGCCCAATGAGAATAAATGGGATTAATATAGATAGGTTTCCTGGTCGACACGGATGAGTTGGGCTGAAAAGCCTGCTTCTGTGGTGTGTTATCACTCTATTGCGCTATGACTATAAAATAACAAAATAGGATGGTTGGGCAGAGGATGCCACTTAATTCTACTCATTCACAGTTAGGACAGGATGATGGTGCTTTTTTACCACAACAAGACTATACAGTGAATGTATCACCATGGTTACTTATTGCTTACCAGCTCATATGTAATTAGATAGCTCTTTCAAGTGCTGCCAAATGGTCGCCGCATTTGATGTACAATTCTCTGTTCTAGCTTTGGAGTAATATTAATGAAGACTGAGAACAGTTTGCCCACCAACAAATCATCTTGGTGAATGTAGTTCATACAATTTGACCAGCAAAGAGGAGAATATGCTTCGCTATGGCAGAAAGTGGTTCACTGTGATTTATGCAATGGGTGCATGAATTAATTTCTGAAATATGGTTCTATTGAAATCAATAGGGCCAAATTTCTAATGTGGAGTTATAGGTACTGCTGGCTGTATGTATGCATTTTAAGTCAAATCACCGAGAATGAATTACAAATCTAAGGTGTATCTTTAAAGGAGTGTGATCTCATGTTCATAGAAAGTAAAACCAAAATACGTTACTGAAACCATTTGTTTTTCAGAAGGTCAGCAATGCTTGATAAATTTGCTGGCAGGTTCAACTGAGCAGCATTCCGCAGCAAATGTCATCATGCACCAATGACTTTCTTTTTTGCAATTACAGCAACTTAAATTAATTGTTAAATTACCATAAGTGTAACAACAATAACAACTTGTATTTACATTGCATCGTTATTGTACTGACATGTCTTAATTAGCCTCACTGGATCAAGCACAATTTGACACCAAGCTGTAAAATGATAATAATACTTTGTGTTTTATCTAGTGCCTTTAGACTCCTATGATATACGTGAGAGTTGGTAGGTTAATTAGCCACTTTCGATGCTGGTAAAGGGTAGAATCTGGGGGAGTAGCTGGGAAAGTAGTCAGATAACATGGGATCAGTGTGGGATTAGTGCTAAATGGATGCTTGTTGGATAGCATGGATTTGATGGCCCAAAGGAGCTTTCTCATGTTCTGTGACTCCGTAAAATCCTAAGATGATACAGGTGGAAATTATAAAACATAAGATGACACACAGTCACATTAGGACAAATGAGTTTTTGATACAAATACATCTATAGATGCTCTTGAACACATCATCAGTGATGTAACCCGGGGTCATTGGGTGTTTCGGGTCTTTCAACATCAGACACCCTCACCCAGGCGACCCAGCCATGGTTGATCAGACCACGACTTGTGTTCAGGTGGCATTCGCTCCTCCCCATGGACCTTCTCTCCTGATCCAGAGCCATCTCGAGGCCTTCTCCGCTGCCTCTGTGGTGTTATTGATGGCCCTTCTCCTCGCCACTCCATTGATGCCCAGTGCACACAAGGCTTTGTAGAGCAATTGCACTGCAAAACCTCTGCAGCCAACCTCGATGGGCATACACCTTGCCTTCCAGCCCTGCTTGCAGCAGTCTATGACCAGCTCTTCATACTTGGCCATCTTCCTCTCGTGGGCCTCCTCCAGACGGTCCTCCCATGGCACTGTCAGTTCCAACAAGACGATGTTTTTGGTCGCCTCTGAGACCAGGAGGATATCTGGCCTCAGGGTGGTCATGGTAATGTGCTGTGGGAACTTCAGCTTTCACCAGGTCTACGGAAAGCTGCCAGTCCTGCGCAGTCGCCAGGATTCCTGACGGATTCCTGGCTGCTCTGGTTCATGGCAGTTGCACTCCGGCCTTCGCGAAGGTGATCATCTGGGTGGTGGGCCATGCTCATCTGCAGCTGCTGATTCCCATGCTGATGGCTTCTGCAATGGGTTTAAGAACCTGATCGTGACGCCAGGTGTACCGGCCCTGCCCAAGAGCCTTTGGGCAGCAGCTCAGGATATGTTCCAACGTCTCCTTGCCTGAGCATTGCAGGCAATCTGAAGATTCCGCTTTGCCCCAGATGAAGAGGTTCGATGGGCTGGGCAGGACATCATACACTGCCTGGACCAGGAACTTGATGCGCTGTGGTTCAGCCTGCCAGAGCTCAGTCCATGTGACTTTTCGGTCCAAGGCCTGCTCCCACCTTGTCGAGGCTCCCTGCTGCCTTAATCCAACTGTTCTGGTGCACCTCTCCTCCTCGACCACTGCCCTCACTTCCTCCTGGACCAGCCTGCGCCTCTACTTCCCCTTGGCCTTGTCAAACTGGGGAGATGGGAAGATTCCCAGGTCAGCTCTTCCCCGAGTCACTGCTCCCACCAGGACTCTGTGGCATATCCGAGACTCCGCTTGCAGCACGGCTTCGCCGGCTCTCCACTTCCTCCCAGTTTTCACCTCCACCCCCGACTGAGCCACCTTGGGGTCGCTGGAGTCCCTGTACAGCATCACCTCTCTGGCCCGAGTCACCTTAAACTCCTCCTCCAGGGACTTCAGGGGCAGCTGGAGCTTGGTGTTATTTCCGTAAAGGGCGATGCTGCTAAGGCTCCTGGGCAGTCCCAGCCACCTTCTGAGAAAGCTGCTGACTTTCCTCCCCAATCTCTCTATGATGGATATTGGGACTTCGTAGACAAGCAGTGGCCAGAGTATCCTTGGCAGGATACCATGCTGGTAAATCCATGCCTTGAACTTGCCGGGAAGCCCCGACCGGTCCACCGCTCTCAACCAGCTCTCCAGCTCCTGATAGGTTGCCTGGACTGATGCTGTATCCTTCAGGCTGCTGTTAAACACCTTGCCAAGACTCGTCACTGGCCTTTCGGAGACAGTTGGGATTGGTGTCCCTTCGATGCTGAAGCGGAACCTGTCCATGACTTTGCCCTTCTTCAGCAGCAGTGACCTTGATTTTCCTGGCTTAAACCTCATCCTTGCCCATCCAATCAGTTTCTGCAACCCCTGCAGGATCCACCTGCCTCCTGGCACTGACTCAGTGGTGACAGTCAGGTCGTCCATGAAGGCTCTGATTGGTGGTTGGTGCACTCCTGACTTGGTCCGAGGGCCCCGGCACTCTGGCTCAGCAGACTTGACGATCATGTTCATCGCAAAGGCAAAAAGGATCACAGAGATGGTACAGCCTGTGATGATCCCAACCTCCTTGTCAAGAGTGACTCTTTAAGGACTACCTTAAAGCATAAAGAAAGGCAGAAAGTTGAAGCGGTTTTAGGGTGGGGATTCCAAAGCTTGGGACTTTGGCAGCTGAGAAGTGTTTGCAAATTATAAGGGAAAGAAAATCAAGGATGCATAATTATTAGAAACGGGATTATCATGGAGCCATTTAATGTGATTACACACAGAAGCTGATGAACCTACAGTGGCACAGTTTCACAGTATCTTAACTGGCACGATATGTTTCTCACAGAGCTACATGGTTACAAGAAATGCTGTATGGTAAACCTGCAATCTATTTCATTTATTGATTGAGACTTGGATTGAAGTTTATTTTAAATCGTTATAGCTAAGCATGAAAAATACTGTGCAATATGTACAAAATCCCCCCCCCCCCCCCCCCCCCCAATAAGAAGTGGGAGATAGAAGAACAAAATGCTGTGATCTGGATATTATTTTCAACATCATAGTAATTATTTGACTCCTGCTCCAGTGACTTGTTGCAAAATCTTTTTTTTTGAAAATTAATATTATGAAATGTTCAGCTACTGCATGAGCATTGAACACGGGAGACTTGTACTACCCTAAAGTTGGGTGTCAGGCCAATGTGCCGAAAGCTTTTTTAGCCACCCTATCTACTTGTGATGCCACTATCAAGGAACTATGTACCTGCACTCCTAAATCCCTCTGCTCTCCAACACCGTCAGGGCCCTGTCTTTCACTGTGAAGGTCCTGCCATGGTTTGACTTCTTAAAGCACACAGCTCACATGTATCTGCATTTAACTCCTTTAACCATTCTGTAACTTTTGAGAACCATCCTTGCTATCTGTATATGATACCATCCATTTTAATGTCATCTGCTACATTCTCATCCAAATTGTTGAAAAAAACAACAAACAGCAATGAGTCCAGAACCGATCCCTGAGGCGCATCACGAGTCATAGGGCTCCAGTCTGAAAAAACACTTTCCACCATCACCTGCTGCTTCCATCCATGGAAACAATTCTCTATCCAGTCTTCTAGCTCTTTTTGGATCCCATGCGATCTAACCTTCCGGAACAGCCTACCATGGGGTACTTTCTCAAATGCTTTGCTGAAGACTGTAAGGACAATGTCTACGACTTTGCCCTCATCAAACGTTTTGGTTACTTCTTCTGCAATGTTTTCCTGGCCAGACCTGTATGTTTAAACACATACAAAACTCTGCTGTCCATATCCTAAGTCATACCAAGTTTTATTCACTTACCTTCCCCTTGCTGATGACTGGCATTAATTGCTCTAATGGAATTGTCCCAGTTATAACATTTTAATCCTCATTTTCAAATCCTTTCATGACCTTTTGTATCTTCCAATTCCAATAACTCTCTCCAGCCCTACAACCCTTCTAGATCTCCATACTCCAACCCTATTTGTTGTTACTTTAATTACAGCCAACAATGGCTATACTTTGATTTGCGAAAACCCCAAACTTTGCAATTCCTTCCATAAACATCTCTGGCAGCTCCACATACACTATATTTCTGCTTCTTGCCCTTCATCTCTGGTATGTCATTTGAATACTGAGTTAATATCTATTTCTGTTGCCCACAGTTTAATTTTGTTTAATAATGTTCATGTGTGGTATCAGAGGACATGTTAATAGCAAACAGACAGTGAGCTAAATATCCACCAAGATATTGGTGGATATTTAGCTTCTTCCCGCCACATCAGTCTGAGGAAGGGTCTTGACCCGAAACGCCACCTATTCCTTCGCTCCATAGATGTGGCCTCACCCGCTGAGTTTCTCCAGCATTTTGTCTACCTACCAAGATATTGAAGATGCGATCCCTGCTCTTCATCAAATTTGTGCCTTAGTAGCTTTTAAATTTACCTTAGATCGTCAACTTAGTATTTCTTCTGAAAGGGAGCAGAACCAACAGTGTAACACATTCTTAGAGCTGCATTATAGATCATCCTGGATTTCTATGTCCAGCTTCCAGAGTTGGACATGAATTAGCAGACACCAAGACAAAAAGGTAAACATTAATGCTGGAGAAACTCAGCGGGTGAGGCAGCATCTATGGAGCGAAGGAAATAGGCAATGTTTCGGGTCGAAACCCTTCTTCAGACTGATGTGAGGGTGGGGGGGGGGGGGGTGAGGGAAGAAGAAAGGAAGAGGTGGAGCCAGTGGGCTGCGGGAGAGCTGAGAAGGGGAGGAGAAAGCAGGGGACTACCTGAAATTAGTGAAGTCAATGTTCATACCGCTGGGGTGCAAACTGCCCAAGCGAAATATGAGGTGCTGCTTCTCCAATTTATGGTGGTCCTCACTCTGCCCATGGAGGAGGCCCAGGACAGAAAGGCCTGATTCGGAATGGGAGGGGGAGTTGAAGTGCTGAGCCACCGGGAGATCAGGTTGGTTATTGCGAACCGAGTGGAAGTGTTTGGCAAAGCGATCGCCAAGCCTACGCTTCGTCTCACCGATGTAGAGCAGCTGACATCTAGAGCAGTGGATGCAATAGATGAGGTTGGAGGAGGTGCAGGTGAACCTCTGCCGCTCCTGGAACGACTGCTTGGGTCCTTGAATGGAGTCAAGGGGGGAGGTAAAGCGACAAGTGTAGCATTTCCTGCGGTTGCAAGGGAAAGTGTCCAGAGAGGGGTTGGTAGGGGTGGGAAGGGACAAATTGACCAGGGTGTTATGGAGGGAGCGGTCTCTGTGGAAAATGGACAGGGGAGGAGATGGGAAGATGTGGCAAGTGGTGGGATCACGTTGGAGGTGGCGAAAATGTCGGAGGATTATTTGTTGTATGTGACGGCTGGTAGGGTGGAAGGTGAGGACAAGGGGGACGAGTGGGCGGATGGGGAGTGAGTGCAGAGTCACAGGGTATAGAAGAGACTCTTGTGAAAGCCTCATCTATAGTAGAAGAGGGGAACCCCCGTTCCCTGAAAATTGAGGACAACTCCGATGCCCTGGTGTGGAACACCTCATCCTGGGTGCAGATGCGGCGTAGACGGAGGAATTGGGAGTAGGGGGATGGAGTCCTTACAGGAAGCAGGGTGGGAAGAAGTGTAGTCCAGATAGCCATGGGTGTCAGTGGGTTTATAGTGGATGTCGGTCAGAAGTATATCACCTGCGATGGAGATAGTGAGGTCAAGAAATGGTAGGGAAATGTCGGAAATGATCCAGGTGTATTTGAGTGCCGGATGGAAGTTAGTGGTGAAATGGATGAAGTCTGTGAGTTGTGTGTGGGTGCAGGAGGTAGCACCAATGCAGTCATCAATGTAGAGGAGGTAGAGTTCGGGGATAGGGCCACGGTACGCCTCGAACAAGGAAATGGCACCACCTGAGCCAGTTGCATTGCATCAATGCTTTAACAATACTTCATGAGTAGAGCCAGGATTTTGCCATAAATGCCATGTGCCTTTTCATGCCTTTTTTTTAATCATATCACCAGGATAATGCCTTTTTCACAATCGAGTGCCAAAATCAGCCTTTTTTTGCAGTTTTGCTAAAAGGTCATGCTATTTTCGCTAGTTGTACCGTGATTACAATGCGTTTTCTATGTTAACACGTTAATATTAATGTAATTATTAACGTTAACATAGTATAACTTACAAGAAAATTTCTACCACCAGGGCAAAAGTGGGGGCGCCACCGTCGGTCGTTCATTCATTCGGGCCACTGCCCGCAGGTTCAGTCTTCTCCAAGATCAAGAAAGAACTGCAGATGCTGGAAAAATCAAAGGAAGACAAAAAATGCTGGAGAAACTCAGCGGGTGAGGCAGCATGTATGGAGAGAAGGAACAGGCGACATTTCAGGTCAAGATCCTTTTTCAGACTGATGGGGGGAGGCGGGAAAAAGAAAGGAAGAGGCGGAGACAGTAGGACCAGAAGGAGAGCTGGAAAGGGGGAGAAGGGAGAAGACAAGGGCTATCTATAATTAGAGAAGTCAATGTTGATACCATTGGGGTGTAGACCGCCCAAGCGAATTACCAAAGCTTGTCTCCTCACTACATTTACTGCTGGCTCCAGTTGCAAATCTGAGTTATCGAGTGATCTGTGCAAGGCATTCATTGATGCTGGAATTCCACTGTGGAAATTGGAAAACAAATCTCTCAGAGGTTTTTTAGAGAAATACACAGAGGACCATATACCAAGCGAGTCATCATTATGGAAAAATCATGTTGACAGCAACTTCTACATTGTTGTGCAGAAAATTAGAGATGAAGTTGTATGCAACAAAATATGGATCTCAATAGATGAGACAACTGATGTTGTGGGGAGATATGTTGCCAATGTGGTCATCGGTACACTGGAGGCAGGTCAACCATCAAAGGAGTATTTGTTGACATCGGAAGTATTGGAGAAGTCAAACAGCTCAACTATTGCTCTGTTGTTTACATCTTCACTTGTTGTACTTTGGCCAGAAGGTGTAAAACACGAGAATGTTCTTCTGTTTGTGACTGATGCAACCCCGTACATGAAAAAAAGCTGTTAAAGCTCTTAAAGTTTTATTCCCCAAAATGTTGCATTTGACATGCTTAGCTCAAGTACTTCATAGAATTGCCAAGCATATTCGTAGCTTGTTTCCAAATGTCGATCGCCTAGTTTCCAATGTCAAGAAAATCTTCCTCAAAGCACCGTCACATGTGCAGTTGTTCAAGGAAATGGCACCCGAGATTCCGCTACCTCCTCAGACCATTTTGACTAGGTGGGGTACATGGCTCTCTGATGTACTCTACTATGCTGCAAATTTTGAAAAGATAAAATAAATCGTCAACTGTTTTGAAGAAGAATCTGCTGCAGTCAGGATCGTCAGTGACATCATGCAGAAAAATTAACCTCCACCGCGATCTTGTGTTTATTGCTTCCAATTTTACAAACTTCCCACAAGCTATCACTTCCCTTGAGAAACGTGGTGAAACATTAGTTATTTTAGATAACAAAGATCTTGAAGAAATACAAAACATAGCTAAAGTTCTCAAAGGTAGTTGTAATGCACAAGATATCAACATGAATATAGAGTCTGCAGCTTGTTTTGGGTATGCACCAGTGACCTCAGCTGGGTAGAAAGAGGTTTTTCACCACAAGCATATTCTGTCTGACAGACGTCATAATTTGAAAAAAAATGCTAGTAATTATGTGCAACCAGGCAACTTTGGTCATTTAATGCAGTATACCTTTATATTTTAAACCATATTTTGGTGGTGGAAATTCATGCCTTTTATGCCTTTTTAAACAATACATGCCTTTTTGTGCCTTTTTTGAAATTTTATTATGCCTTTTTGCCTGCCTATTTCAGTGTTTTTTAGTGCCTAAACATCCTGGCTCCATTCATGAGTTATGAAGCCATTTCGAGCTCATTAAAGATTATGTAAGTGTCACAGTAGAAATGCATTCATTTTGTTCTTTTGTTTATTTGACTGCTGTAAATAGCTATATCGATGCAATGGGAGTGGTTGCTGTTGGATGTTGGATTTGCTCTCCAGTCATTTCTCTGCCCAAAGGGAATGTAATTTCAGAGTGCTGGCAGGTTCCAGCATGATGGGCTGCGTTGGGTGCTGAAGGAGCCAGCTGCAGTAGTGAGGACTCAGTGAAAGTGCTCCTGCAACTTTGACTCATTACATAGATTGCTAAACATCTGATAAACTTGTCATTTTCTGCTGGCAGCAGATGTCCATAGAATAGATCAGGCTGCCTATTGGTGTGCTTAACCAGAGTAAGCTTTATCGAGTATTCTTCCAACAGGTATTAGTCTTTCTTTAAATGGTTTAGATGTGTGGCCAGGTTGCCTAAAAATGAGCCTTCTGAATTTAGCAGTGAGATAAATGCCTGCTCAGGCTTCCACACTGCACAACATACCATTTGTATCTGAGCAATGGACATAGATACATAGATACATAGAAAATAGGTGCAGGAGTAGGCCATTCGGCCCTTCGAGCCTGCACCGCCATTCAATATGATCATGGCTGATCATCCAACTCAGTATCCCGTACCTGCCTTCTCTCCATACCCCCTGATCCCTTTAGCCACAAGGGCCACATCTAACTCCCTCTTAAATATAGCCAATGAACTGGCCTCAACTACCCTCTGTGGCAGAGTTCCAGAGATTCATCACTCTGTGTGAAAAAGTTTTTCCTCATCTCGGTCTTAAAGGATTTCCCCCTTATCCTTAAGCTGTGACCCCTTGTCCTGGACTTCCCCAACATCGGGAACAATCTTCCTGCATCTAGCCTGTCCAACCCCATAAGAATTTTGTACGTTTCTATAAGATCCCCTCTCAATCTCCTAAATTCTAGCGAGTATAAGCCAAGTCTATCCAGTCTTTCGTCATATGAAAGTCCTGACATCCCAGAAATCAGTCTGGTGAACCTTCTCTGCACTCCCTCTATGGCTATAAAGTCCTTCCTCAGATTTGGAGACCAAAACTGTACGCAATACTCCAGGTGTGGTCTCACCAAGACCCTGTACAACTGCAGTAGAACCTCCCTGCTCCTATACTCAAATCCTCTTGCTATGAAGGCCAACATACCATTCACTTTCTTCACTGCCTGCTGCACCTGCATGCCTACTTTCAATGACTGGTGTACCATGACACCCAGGTCTCGCTGCATCTCCCCATTTCCTAATCGGCCACCATTTAGATAATAGTCTGCCTTCCCGTTTTTGCCACCAAAGTGGATAACCTCACATTTATCCACATTATACTGCATCTGCCAAACATTTGCCCACTCACCCAGCCTATCCAAGTCACCCTGCAGTCTCCTAGCATCCTCCTCACAGCTAACACTGCCCCCCAGCTTAGTGTCATCCGCAAATTTGGAGATGTTGCTTTCAATTCCCTCGTCCAGCTCATTAATATAAATTGTAAATAGCTGGGGTCCCAGCACTGAGCCTTGCGGTACCCCACTAGTCACTGCCTGCCATTGTGAAAAGGACCCGTTTACTCCTACTCATTGCTTCCTGTTTGCCAGCCAGTTCTCTATCCACATCAATACTGAACCCCCAATACCGTGTGATTTAAGTTTGTATCCTAATCTCTTATGTGGTACCTTGTCGAAAGCCTTCTGAAAGTCCAGATACAACACATCCACTGGTTCTCCCCTATCCACTCTACTAGTTACATCCTCGAAAAATTCTATAAGATTCGTCAGACACGATTTACCTTTCGTAAATCCATGCTGACTTTGTCCAATGATTTCACCACTTTCCAAATGTGCTGCTATCCCATCTTTAATAACTGACTCTAGCAGTTTCCCCACTACCGATGTTAGACTAACTGGTCTGTAATTCCCCGTTTTCTCTCTCCCTCCCTTCTTAAAAAGTGGGGTTACGTTTGCTACCCTCCAATCCTCAGGAACTACTCCAGAATCTAAAGAGTTTTGAAAAATTATCACTAATGCATCCACTATTTCTGGAGCTACTTCCTTAAGTACTCTGGGATGCAGCCTATCTGGCCCTGGTGATTTATCGGCCTTAAATCCATTCAATTTACCCAACACCACTTCCCGACTAACCTGGATTTCACTCAGTTCCTCCATCTCCTTTGACCCGCGGCCCCCTGCTATTTCCGGCAGATTATTTATGTCTTCCTTAGTGAAGACGGAACCAAAGTAGTTATTCAATTGGTCCGCCATATCCTTGTTCCCCATGATCAATTCACCTGTTTCTGACTGCAAGGGACCTACATTTGTTTTAACTAATCTCTTTCTCTTCACATATCTATAAAAACATTTGCAGTCAGTTTTTATGTTCCCTGCCAGTTTCCTTTCATAATCTATTTTTCCTTTCCTAATTAAGCCCTTTGTCCTCCTCTGCTGGTCTCTGAATTTCTCCCAGTCCTCTGGTATGCTGCTTTTTTCTGGCTAATTTGTACGCATCATCTTTTGCTTTGATACTATCCCTGATTTCCCTTGTTATCCACGGATGCACTACCTTCCCTGATTTATTCTTTTGCCAAACTTGGATGAACAATTTTTGTAGTTCATCCATGCAGTCTTTAAATGCCTTCCATTGCATATCCACCGTCAACCCTTTTAGAACTAATTGCCAGTCAATCTTGGCCAATTCACGTCTCATACCCTCAAAGTTACCTTTCTTTAAGTTCAGAACCGTTGTTTGTGAATTAACAATGTCACTCTCCATCCTAATGAAGAACTCAACCATATTATGGTCACTCTTGCCCAAGGGGGCACGCACAACAAGTCTGCTAACTAACCCTTCCTCATTACTCAATACCCAGTCTAGAATAGCCTGCTCTCTCGTTGGTTCCTCTACATGTTGGTTTAGATAACTATCCCTCATACATTCCAAGAAATCCTCTTCCTCAGCACCCCTGCCAAATTGATTCACCCAATCTATATGTAGATTGAAGTCACCCATTATAACTGTTTTGCCTTTGTTGCACGCATTTCTAATTTCCTGTTTGATGCCATCCCCAACTTCACTACTACTGCTAGGTGGCCTGTACACAACACCCACCAGCGTTTTCTGCCCCTTAGTGTTTCGCAGCTCTACCCATACCGATTCCACATCCTCCAAGCTAATGTCCTTCCTTTCCACTGCGTTAATCTCCTCTCTAACCAGCAACGCTACCCCACCTCATTTTCCTTTCTCTCTATCCCTCCTGAATATTGAATATCCCTGGATGTTCAGCTCCCAGCCTTGGTCACCATGGAGCCATGTCTCCGTGATCCCAACCATATCATATTCATTAATTGCTATCTGCACGTTCAACTCATCCACCTTATTACGAATGCTCCTTGCATTGAGACACAAAGCCTTCAGGCTTGTTTTTACAACGCTCTTACCCCTTATACAATTATGTTGAAAAGTGGCTCTTTTTGATTTTTGCCGTGGATTTGTCTGCCTGCCTCTTTTACTTTTCACCTTGCTACCTATTGCTTCCGCCCGCATTTTACACCCCTCTGTTTCTCTGCTCACCCATTTAAGAAACCCACCACCTCTTATTCTCTGTTTATTATTGTTTTCTTCTTTCCCCCCTACATGTTGGGTCTGAGTGCTTTCCTTCTCTGCCTCCTGCCTCACACACTGTCTAATAGCATTCTCTATTTGAGTCCCTCCCCCCAACCATTCTAGTTTATAGTCTCCCCAGTAGCCTTTGCAGATCTCCCCGCCAGGATATCGGTCCCCCTCAGGTTCAAGTGCAACCCATCCTTTTTGTACAGGTCGAACCTTCCACAAAAGAGGTCCCAATGATCCAGAAATTTGAATCCCTGCCTTCTGCACCAGTCCTTCAGCCATGCATTTATCCTCCACCTCGCTCCATTCCTACTCTCACTGTCGCGTGGCACAGGCAGTAATCCCGAGATTGTTACCTTTGCTGTCCTTCTCTTTAACTCCCCTCCTAACTCCCTAAATTCTCCTTTCAGGACCTCTTCTCTGTTTTTACCTATGTCATTGGTACCTATATGTATCACGACCTCGGGCTCCTCTCCCTGCCCTTTCAGGATATCTTGGACACGTTGAGACACATCACAGACCCTGGCACCAGGGAGGCAAACTACCATCCGGGTCTCCCGACTGCGTCCACACAATCGCCTGTCTGACCCCCTAACTATAGAGTCCCCTATTAGTATTGCCCTCCTCTTCTTTTCCTTACCCTTCTGAGCAACAGGACCGGTCTCTATACCGGAGGCCCGGCTGCTGTCGCTACCCCCAGGTAGGCTGTCCACCCCAACAGTGCTCAAACAGGAGTACTTATTGTCAAGGTGTACAGCCACCGGGGTACTCTCTAGTCCCTGCCTGTGCCCCTTGCCTCTCCCAACCGTGACCCACTTGCCTGCCTCCTGTGGTGTTGGAGTGACCACATCCCTGTAACTCCTCTCAATGACTTCCTCGCTCTCCCTGACCAGACGGAGGTCATCGAGCTTCTGCTCCAGGTTCCTAATACGGTCCATTAGGAGCCCCATCTCGATACACCTGGCGCAGATGTGGACGTCTGGAGGGCTATCAGACTCCATGACTTCCCACATCTGACATCCAGAACAGTAAACTGCCCTGGCCCTCATACTCCCCTTACCCTGGATACAATACAAAACAAACTGCTAGAATACAAAACAAACTGCTAGAATACAAAACAAACTGCTAGAATACAGTATAATCAGCAGGGATCTGACTCCCAATCAGCTGCTCCCTCTTGTCTGCTTCCACCAATCAGCGGCTTCCTCAAACCCACTTGTTTTTGAAGTGGAACTTGGAACGTTACAGATTTAGGTTCTCCTTTTTAACTCCTACCGCTCGGGTGTAGCTCCTCCCTCTGCGACCTCTCCAACGGCTCTCGGGCCTCTGTAAGGAACAAGCCCCGCGCTCCTTTTTAAGTCCTACCGCTCGGGTGTAGCTCCTCCCTCTGCGAACTCTCCAACGGCTCTCGGGCCTCTGTAAGGAACAAGCCCCGCGCTCCTTTTTAAGTCCTACCGCTCGGGTGTAGCTCCTCCCTCTGCGACCTCTCCAACGGCTCTCGGGCCTCTGTAAGGAACAAGCCCCGCGCTCCTTTTTAAGTCCTACCGCTCGGGTGTAGCTCCTCCCTCTGCGACCTCTCCAATGGCTCTCGGGCCTCTATACATACCACTGTCCTAAAGCCATCTTAAGTTAACATTGCCACAAAAATATAAAACCACCTCAGGCATTTATAATGATCCTCACTGCTGCACATCCCCACATCCAATAGCAATCACACCATTTGTAGATATTTAGCTTTTCGCTGTAATTCAATAAACAAAAGGACAGATAGATGTCTTCCTGTTGTGACTATTTAAGCCTGAAATGGGTTTTCAACCCACATATTGGCAAAGCATCATCTTTGTGGATTGTCACCTTGTTGTGGTGGCGAAGCTTGTGTGGACCTGAGATCCTGAGAGTGATGCTGTCTGGAGCTATGCTCCTGGTAAGGCCACCCATGGCGGTAAGGTCGAGGGGGAGCTCACTGACAAAGAGCAATTCAACCAAGACCTCAAAGGTGGAACAGGCAGAGGATGATGGCTGACCTTAGAGGAGCATCACAACGGCTGGGAAGGCGGATGAAGGCTGCAGCAGAAAAGGGCCTCCGGTTGTCTTGGACTCCATACCTCTGGATCCTGACCCAGATCTGTCAAGGACCGTGGGGTGTCTGTCTGTGCACCATTCTCCCCATATTAAACAAAGTCATGCACAGGCGTCCTGCATATAGGGAATTGCACCCTAAAGACACCCATGACCGAAGAGGGCCAAGGAAGAAGAAGATCTCTGGTGGAACGTAGGAGACTAATACAATGTAGTAGCATTGGTTAGCTCATTTGGTGCTACTTTTTTTTCTGTGAGTTTAAAGGCTGCAACTTCATGTCCTGCTTAGAGATTTGATAGTATAAATCTTATTACCAGCTGATGTCTCTATTGTGATAGAGCATAAAGTGAGTATCAAGCAACATCAGGACCAGAGCTAGGTCCAGGGATTACGGCCCCAGTTAGGGATTGGGGGGTCATGAGTCCATATGCAGGACACGGGACCTGAGAAATTGTTAAGGATAATCAGGATATGGTCCTTGAACAGTCAGAATGATGAACGCTTTGTAATTCACAAGGTGCAGAATGATGAACGCATTGTATAGCAATGTTACAAAATTTTGAGATTTTAAAAATAAAGTCTGCAATTTATCCCATCAGATAAAGCATAAAAAGAAGTTTAATTTGACACTTAATTCACTTTCATATCTTCAGTATTAAAAAAGTTATGGCCATTATCATACTCAGAAATTAGCATCTTGTTCCCCATTGCTTTTCCATTGACTTAACACAAAAGCTGTGATCGAGGACAGTTAAAAGCCCATAACTTTCTTAAAAATTATGATAACTGAAAGAAATTTTCAGTTATTATAGATTGAAGCATTCTGAAACAAATATGAAACAATCTTGCTTCGAAGACATGAAAGTAAAGCATATAATTAGTTAGTTACCTAATTGTAGCTAATTACAAAATTCAATTACTAGATCTAAACATCTATCAATTTCTTAAGAATAGATTAACATTTTTAAATAGCCTAAGTGTCCAAATAACATACACACAATAATTCACAATATAACATAATTTTTAAATCTAATTTTCATGAATTTACAGGCCAAATGGAAGGAATTGAATGTTTAATACCTGTAAATTAATGGGGATTTAATTCATCTTGCGAGTGAGGATTTCTGGAACGCGATCTTTTGGAACGTTCATTTGCGGTGAATTTAACCCCGCATTGGCATGAAAAATACTGCCGTTAATTCGGGGAATAAAATCACCGTGTCGCATGTAAAAATGTGAATTAAAGGCCTCTTAAGGAGAACGTTTATACATTAAAATAAAGCACTTTCGTTTACCTTTCCCTTGTGTGAAATCCGTCCCCGTTGTTGGCGTTGACGCTTCAGAAGATGATTTTAAAATGATTCCAACGCTGAACTTGTTGGGAGATTTTTAAAACAAACTACGCAAAACGGCACTCGGAACGCTTCTTCCACAGAAGCTGGTACTCCAACAAAGTATAATTCAGGACAAGGCGCCAAAATCGCGCACACGGCCAGTGACAGAATTACAGCGCCGCTGAAGGCAAGTATTGTAACATACCTACATTGTAGTTCACAAAATAGCCAACAAAGTATCCAAATGGCCAAACAGCATAAAGTGACCTAGCTTTTCATAAAAAATATTATTATTTGACTTGTGACACAGAAATCACTTCTGACATGCAAATTACTCATTAGCAAGCATAGTTCATGATTGGAAGTGCATAGTTTAATAACAATTCAACATAGAAATTGTCACAATTAGTTTCATTCCAGAAATCACCAATTTTATGTATGCATTGTTGAAAGAAAAACAAATACATGTTTTTATGCTGGTGCACTGGAAGTGATGTCTCTCATTTATAACCTTATCACATCCATTAATTCTCTTCCACCTAAAATACCGTCAAGTCCCAAGATGTGTTGTAAATAGAATGGTCATGGGTTGTCTGATGCCAGTAAAAGATAGTCTGCATATTGTTTGAATATTGTGTCACCCATCATGCGAAAACAAAATAGTAAAGGCTTTGTTCTTGTTTTCAAGGAAACGACTTGCTTGAAAATTGATTCAGAGCACTTATGTGCAAATCATTATGCATGTTCCAGGCAGCGCCTTAGAAAGTGTTGTGGTAAAAAAAGAGTCTTAGGGGTGCAGGTATACAGTTCCATGAAAGTGTCAAAGCTGGTAGACAGGGTGGTGAAGATGACACTTGGCATGCTTGCCTTCATCTGTAAGGACACTGAGTACAGGATTTGGGATATCATGTTACAACTGTAACAGTCATTGGTGAGATCACACTTGGAGTATTGCATACATTTTTGGTCACCAGAAGGATATCATTAAGCTCGAAAGGGTCGAAAAAAGGTTCACACAGATATCACTGGGACGGGAAGACTTGAGTTATAAGGAGAGAATCGATAGTAAGTAAGTAAGTAGTAAGTCAATTTTATTTATATAGCACGTTTAAATCAACTCGCGTTGAAACCAAAGTGCTTTACATAGAAGAAATAATTAGGTTTCCGTACATCCATAGAAAAATAAAAAAAATAAAAAAAATGACACAACACATTATAGAATTTAACAATGAACGTCCCTCCACAGCAGAATCAAAATTTTCCACTGTGGGGAAAGACACTAGAAAGTTCAGTCCTCTTCCGCTGTGATCACCCGAGGTCGGGGCCTATTTGTGGCCTCCGCAGCCAGTCGCCGCAACGGCAGCCCGATGTTTTCAGGGCCACTTACTGGATGATGGAGCTCCGGCGTCGGGGGAAACACTCCTCAACGGCTTGGAGTGTCTGGAACGGCCGCTCCCTCCCCGGAGACCGCGGCTCCCGATGTCCACAGGCCGCGCTGGTCGGAGCTCCGATTCTGGCGATCTCGGCGAGAGATCCCAGGCTCCGTGGTGTTTTAAATCCAGCGCCGCCCGCGGCTGGACGCTCCGCAGACCGCAGCTCCTCGATGTTGGAGTCGGCGGTCACAGCACTCCGGAGCTTATCGCATGGCGACCCGGTAAGGCATCACCCGCTCCGTGACGGTGCTTCAGTGCTGCGCCGCCGCAAAAGCTGGGGTTCTGGCCAGTCTGGCAGGAGACGCCGCTCCAGTCTCAATGGTAGGCCGCGAGGAAGGGGCACAGAAGCAGCTCGGAGGCAAGCCGCCTCTCTGACCAGGTAGGGACTAGGAAATAAAGTTTCTCCCTTCCCCTCCCCCCACCCAATACATAAAAGAAGACCTCCAAGAAACATTTTTTTTTAACAGGACTAAAAATAAAAATAAAAAAGGATGAAAGGATGGACTGCAGGCAGAGCAGCCATACACAACAGCGCCCCACTCCTGCAGTCCGCCATCTTTTACAGTGGTAGAGTTGCTGCCATGGATGGGTCATTTATTTTCCTGGAGCATAAAAGGATGAAGCGTGGCCTTAAATAGGTTTATAAAATCATAATGGGTATATATAAATTGGATGGGAAAGGGAAGTCAAAAACTGAAGGGCATTGGTTTAAAACCATAAGACCATAAGACTATAAGACATAGGAACAGAATAGTAAGATTAAACGAGAACTTACCAGTTTGAAGTTTGATCTTTATTTTATAAGGAGTTACGTTGGTGATTACGTGAAGAAGACCCGTCAGGGCGCCTGCGCGTCAATCTTCAAAGCAGTGGTGTGAAATCTGGAACAACAAGAATGAAGTAATATAGTAACCTAATAAAACGAATAAATTAAGAACTTCCATCTGACCTTTATGATAGAGGGTTGGGCGTGGTGGGCACGTAATCACCAACGTAACTCCTCATAAAATAAAGATCAAACTTCAAACTGGTAAGTTCTCGTTTAATCTTCCTATTTTACTTTGGAGTCACGTGAGTGACTACGTGAAGATTTTAAAGCTTTGTGATTTCATGCCGCAGATA
Source organism: Malacoraja senta (assembly GCA_038087875.1). Classification (NCBI taxonomy): domain Eukaryota; kingdom Metazoa; phylum Chordata; class Chondrichthyes; order Rajiformes; family Rajidae; genus Malacoraja; species Malacoraja senta. The sequence goes on from JAXLNO010004473.1 coordinate 87,700, forward strand.
CAAATCCTGGCTTCTCACTGCATTGATTGACTCGGAACGAGAAATAATCAATAATGCATTAATAATGACAATTGCATGACAAATGCAGTAATTCATTTATTTAAATAAAATAATTAATAGTATCCCCTTTAACCCAGGGGAATTTAAGCAGAACTTAATATAGTATCTGCAAACAGCCCCGTATTGGCAATAGGCCGATGGTAAAAGTGTTGAAACACCAACTTATTAGATCACCAGGCGGCTGTGAAAATATGGTCGACGGGACGTCCTTCGCCCTGGTCGCCAATGTTGCTGCTAAATCGAATGGAATGTAAAACCATCAATGTTCACACCTGCAGCAACCAAAACTTGTTTTTAACCATCTTAAAATAGTCTGAACTGACACTATCTTGTATGTTTTTTCGTGAATGATAAACAATCTTGTTTTCATATTTCATAAGACCTTTGTACCCTCAATGTATTGCAACAAATATGTCTTAACACATCGACATGGATCCATGGAATATGCTAATAAAACACTCTTGAATCCTGTCACACCTGATCCTACTTCATTTGAGTAGGATATAAAATGTAAAACATAACATAATCCTGAGGTACTTCCATCCTGTGTATCTGTAACTTTTGTAATGTCTGCACTCTCTGTGCTTGTTACAAGTGCCATAAGCATGACTACCTTCATGCTGAACTTGGCCAAATCAGAATCGTACCAAGAGTCCATTGATGAAGTAGCTTAAAGCAACTCTATATTCCAGATTCCCATCCTAGGTTTAGGTCTGGAATTAAAATTCCTTTCATTAATCTGGAAATGAAAGAACGAGACTCAACAGGATGTCTTTCCAACCTCATCAATAAAAAACGAGGAATAATATACTTCTGTCTGAATAAATCGCACTATAACTCAACCCCTTAAATAGAGTGTTGAGAAAACCCAAGACATTTGAGACATGTGCCGTACAACATTCCATATTCTTTTATACACAGAAATTTTTTTCCCCATTCTTTACATAATGGGAAAGCAGCATTTACAGAGTCACAACTCAGATTCGCAAATGTACTGCTTTTGAGTACTCTTCCGCCAGACTGCTGTAAGCATGTCCACAGCATGCCCAGACAATCCTCTTTTTAAAAACCTGCAAATTAACAGATCCATACAGGCATATGACGGATGTTACTCTCCAATTATCGGACACACCAGTAACTCCCTTCTTTTGGGAACCTTTATCAGAAACGGTGTCATAAATTCCAATATCAAAGGGAACCATGGCTGCGTAGACCAGTCCGGTACCACCAGTACCCCAGAGGCAGCATACTGCTTCATTTTAAGCAGACAGAATGATGGAAAATGCATATAAAAACATACCATCCTAATGTAGCGAGAAACATCAATCGCTACTGTCTCCCGATGTAGTCCCATAACACATATCTCTGTAACTGGTGATTGAGTATGGATGGAAACAAGTCATATCTGGCCTCCCAAATCTGACAACTATATCATTAAAATCTTAAGGTTCAACATCCATTCTTTGTTATCATGGAAATTCCCGTAACCTGGTGTCTGCTACTATATTGAATCTACCTGGTAGATAAATAGCTGAAACCAAATATTTGTCAACACACCAAGTCCAGATTTGATTAGCCAATTTGTCATATGACACCAACTTAATTCCACCCATACAATTAATACATGCCATTGCTGTAGTGTTGTTAATTTGAAAACTGAACATGCAGATTAGTTGTATTTAACAACAAGCTTGGAGCTCATAAGCCTTCCAATAGCTGTAAAACGTCGATTCTCCATGTCTGCAAAATAATACTTCTTCCATATTCCATCTGTCCACAGATGGATACCTTTACAGTGGCACCAATCCTAGTGCACTGACATCAGTCTGTAAGACCATGGAAGGCTGTTCAATCAGTATCTTGCTTGAACTACTGGAGACATGTTAAATCCACTACTGCAATCTGAAGCAGCATTTGTTGTTTAACTGCATGGCCTATCACAAATGGTCACCATGCATCTTAGTGTCTTTTCTTTTTGCAGTCTGTAGCTGCTGGTAGTGCAATGGCCCATATTGTATTGCTGGAAATAACACAAATTTTCCTAGCAAGCTGGCCACCTGTCTTAATTGAAGATTGTTGCTTTTCCAACAGCTTAATGCAACCATCAATTAGCTCTACCCTTTAAATTAAATTAAAATAATCAATTGTTGTAAGTGGCATTAACCTTAATTTCTCGCTGGATGAATTAAACCCAACTTTCAAAATGGTTTGAACAATTGAGAGAGATAACTCACTAATTCACTTGTTCGTCCTAATTAGGACATCATCCAGTTAAGCCATCCACATCTGTCCTTGGACTCTAATTAGCCCCAAAATTGGTTTTACCAATTTAGTGAAATTCTAGGAACTGAAGTTAACCCGTTAGACAGAACTTTGAATTGCCATAATTGTTCATTCAGATAAATTTCAAATATTTTTATCTTACAAATGAACAGACACTAAGTATTATACATCGTTCAGATCTATGTGCCATATAACATCTTTTGAAATAAGTTGTTTGGCAGTCTCAAAGTCACCATTTTGAAGTGTCTATACTTCACAAAATTTTAAAGACTTGTCAGATCTAAAATACTCCTCACCTTTTTAGGTTGAGAAATTTTAAACACAATTTGGTGGTTTTGATAAACCGACCTTTCAATTACTTGCTTATAGACAAGTTTTCAATTCAGCTTGAACCTCCATCAATTATTTTTTATGTGAAATTGGAGTGTTCTGTTTGGAACATGCTGGATGGCAAATCAGTATTTGAATCGAATCAATTCGAAACCTTTGAATAATACTCAGAATAATAACTCTGAAGTAATTTGCTTCCAATATTTGGCTGTTTTTGCCTTAATATGTTCCCATGAGAACCAGGTCCACCTACCTCCTTTGTCACCTGAGTGACCTGTGGTCCCTGGCTCCTGGCAGGAAAAACCCATGCTTTTTCGTTTTCCTGCTGCAGGACACCAACTACGCCCCTGCTTCAATGGTCGATTTGTTCCTGGTGTAGGCCCAGGATTTTGTATGATGTCTGAAAGGATACCTCCTCTTTGCAGACTTGCCGACCATTGATGTTTTGATCAACCTTGCTGTTTTTGCCTCATCATCCAACTCTTTCCCACGTCTCATGAGGTTTTTTCTCTGAAGAATACGTTGAATGACTGCACATTGCTGGCCTTTACAGAGTTGCTGCAACTTGGGGTTGATGGTGGACCGAATGGCATATTTCCTGAAACAATTCGTCTCGAAGTGGGCGCTACATAGCAACCATAGTGCCACTTGATGCCTCTCCATCCCTGGCGTCCATCCATTGTTTTGCAAATTGCAGTTGTTCATCAACCCAGCAGCTTCAATATTCTCTGCAGTTTTACTTTTCTTAGGCTCACATGCCTTCGCCCATCTGACCCCTTATATCTTGGTTCACTGCTAGTACTTTCAGCAATACGCAGTTCCTTGGGGTCTCGTGCTTTTTTGGCATTTTCATCCATCGTAAGCTACTAGAGCTGATGGAAGACACAATAGTTGATCGTAGAGGCCACTTCCTTTCCCAGTGGCTCTCCTGACTCTGACGGGGCAGCGAATCGTACGGCCAGGAGTAAACATCTGGCAGCTGCTGTCTTCGCTTGTATCGGCCTCGCCGTCAGACTCAGGGTCGGAATTCTCACAGAGCAGCAAATCGTACTGCCAGAAATAGCCCATCTGGCAGCTGCTGTCTTTGCTTGTTTTGGAACAACTCTGCTGACCCTGTGCACGCGCCTCATCAATGAGGGTGCTCTAAAAACAGCCCTTTGCTAGGTGCTGCTGACCTGGCTTCTGGAGCCTGACTTTGGCTACACTCTCCCTGAGTGTGCTTTTCTCCAGTAACCTGTGTAACAGGCTTTTCATCTGAGAAATCCGCTCCAAAAGCGGTATCCAGCCCTGGAGTCGCATCCTCCCTCCGTGGGCCTCATGGACTTGACTTTAGCCTTGCGCCCCACTGCTGCTGACTGAGTTATTTTCAACCCCAAGTCCACAGTCGCTACGCTCCCAGCCGGCGACTGTACAGGGGTCTGAGGCAGCTGTTTGCCGACCTCAATCTTGCGACTTTCTACTGGCTTTGCCGCTCGCCTCTTCCCCTTGTCCATTTTTTCCATGGTACCTGTGGAAAAATCCCCACAGACCCATAGCAAACGGACCCGGAAATATCTAAAAAAGTTTTTTACTCACCTTGTAGTTTACAACTACATTTCCACTAGAGGAGCGCTGCTCCTCATGTCCGTTCGCGCCAATGGGTCTGACGTAATGACGCACAGGCGCCCTGACGAGTCTTCTTCACGTAGTCACTCACGTGACTCCGAAGTAAAATTAGGCCATTTGGCCCACTATGTCTACTCGCCATTCGGTCATGGCAAGGAAAAAGGAAAAGGGTGCAGGAGCTTCAAGATGACAAACAAATTGTACTAGGAAAAAAATATGGCAGATGCTATGTAACATAGACAAATAAGTTCAAACACTTCAAAAGGTAAGACAGGAAATATGGTGGGAATACTATATACAGAGAGATTATATTGACTAGGTTCGTATTCACTAGAGTTTAGTAAAAAGATTTCTCAGGCCATGGCGTCATCTCACGGCTGCCATTGGGTAAATATTTTTAAACAAAAGCCTGAAACCCCACACCACCCAATTCAGGAACAGTTACTTTCTTACAACCATCAGGTTCTTGAACCAACCTGTACGATCCTAATCCTACGTCAGCAACGCAACATTGCAAACCACCTCTTGCATCTACATGGACTTGTCTTCTGGTTGTGTTATTGCACCAATGTCTTGTTTTGGCTGTCTTGTTCGTTTCACTCTCTTGGATAATTAATGTTTATTTATATATATATATATATATATATATATATATATATATATATATATATATATATATATATATATATATATATACACACACACACACATATATATATATATGTGTGTGTGTGTGTGTGTGTGTATATATATATTTATATTTATTGTCTGAATCCATGTAACTATGATGTTGCCACAAGTACGATTTTCATTGTATCTGTACCTCACTGTACTTGTGCATATGATGGTAAATACTTGAATTGAAAAGGAGAAGGGATCAAATCAAAACGTACAATATTCTAACAGGACTGGAGGTGGGGGCATGGATGTCTAGAATAATGTGTTGTAATCCATAGCTCTAGCTCCTTGTCTCAGATTATAGAGATGGAAAAGTTAGGACAGAGATGAAGGGAAATCTCTTCAGTCAGACTTTGGCAAACTTGTGGAATTTGTTACCGCAGAGGGCTGCAGAGACCAAGTCATTGAATATTTTTAAGGAGATAAATAAATAAATTGTTGTAAAATGCATCAAGGGGCATCGGGGGAGATCAGGAATATGGTGTTGCGAGAGATGACCAGCCATGATTATATTGAATAGATCAGCCGGCTAGAAGGGTTAAATGGCTTACTCTAGATCCTATTTTCTATATTTCTATGTTTCGATTTCTGTAAGTGAAGCAAAAATAGTTTATGACTAATCTAATGATAAACAGCCCAGCCAGTTATAAATGGGGTTATATTTTGCATCATTATGTATTGCAAAGTATGTCTTTTTCAATATTTATCCTAATTTTATGGAAATATTTCTCCTCAAATTAAGTTTTGATTTGTCGTTATAACAATGTGTCCTCAATCACTAGTGCCAATTGTATGCGAGAGATTGTATGCAAGTCCATCTGACTCTCTTCCCAGACCAATTTTTTGTTGGGGGGCTGGTTTAATAACAGATATTGATAATCAAGAGATGAACGTCAACATTTTATTCCTGCATTCTCTATTGTAATTTATTCCCAAGGCTGTATTGTAGGAGCTGCTATCTTTAAAGAAATGTCCCATCTGCTCCTGCAACTGGCCTAAATGCTATCTTAAATTAAACTTAAATACTACATGTCAAAAAGATCAAGGAACTTCTTCCCAGTGTCCTGGCCAATACTAAATCTTCAACCACCATTATTTTGTGAAAAACAAATTCTGGTTATTGTCAATTTATCGATAGTTTTGCTAGTTTTTTGTACATATATAGGCAGTTAATTTCCTACATTCCAAGATTACCTATACCGTAACAGGGTTTTATTGATTTTAAAGCAGGTAATATGTTGTGGACATGGACGGCACAGTGTAAATGCAAGCCCTGTCTTAAATAAAATTATAAAATAATAAAGAATACAATAATAAGTAAACAATAAGTAGGAACAGAGGTTCCAAAATAATTGCATTTTGCCTCCTCTTTGCCTTTAACATTTGCTAATTTTTCCTCCGTTTCTATAAAAATTATTTCAAAAGTATGAATGTTCACTGAAGCCTTCAGGGTCTTGATAATAGTCATATGGCGATCTGAAAGATAGTTCTGTGTTGACCAAAATAGGCTTGTCTTTTAATGTGCCCCTTTTTAATGATCCTTTGGTAGCTTGAATGGTGCTTTGTTTCTGATTGTTAACAGTCTGGATATTACTTAAGAGAAATACAAAGAGTCTAATTCTTCCACCTTCAATTATCATTAATATTTTCTCACCAGGACTATTACTGATAAATGGATGACTATATTAAGCCTGCTTGTAGGTTTAATATCAATTGCCAATTTCATCTTGTTTAAATTATCTTTAGTAGAAGACCATTTGTTTGGTCTAAGTTGCCAGACTTTAAATGGAACAAAATAAATTGGTTTTAAATAAAACTTGATTTATAGTTATCTATCATAGACAACATAATCATGGTAAATAGTTTACAGGCTTTAAGCATGCTTGGATACAAAAGTTCACCATTTCACGATGTGTAAAATGGTTGCTGGGTGTAGGATTTGCTCCCAGTGGGGGTTGTATAAATCTCAGGACATTGATAAAAAAGACAATTGAAAACATCATTTAGCTGGTTTTCACTTTGATCATTTGCAAATTATTTTCCCCAAAATGATTCCCAATGGCAGCTGTTTATTTATTTATTTATTTATTTATTTTTTTATTTTTTTTAATTTTTATTTATTAGAAGTACATTACATCACAGCCACATACATTAATACTCGTCATTTATATCTTCTTACAATTAATGTACTCCCTTTATTTATTTTTTTACACTAGAGAAAGAAAAGATTGAAAGAGAGAAGAAAGTGAAGGAAAAAGTGCAAGTGTAGAAAAGTGTAGAAAATGTAACAACAAAAAAGGACGAAGACCCTATGAGAGCGAAATTAAAAACAAAAAGAAAAAGAGTTAAGAAATAGGCCCTAAGAAAAGAAAAGAGAAAGAGAAAAAAAGAAAAACAAATGTTTTTTTTGAGCATCACGTAAATAGGACATACCAACTCTTCAACTATCATCCCCCCTTACCCGACCTCAATTTTTTATTTTTTTAAAGTACTTTTGCACCCTATGTTTGTAATAATTCTATAAATGCAGACCACGTCAGGTGGAAGTGATCTGGTTTACCTGCTAGGAGGAGTCTTATCTCTTCAAGGTGTAATGTTTCAAACATATTTGAAATCCACATTTTTATAGTTGGTATTGGAGCCTTCTTCCAAAATTTTAGAATTAGCTTTTTTCCAGTTATTAACCCATAATCCATTAATTTCTTTTGAAACACATTTAGTTCTGGATCATCTTCCGTTATTCCGAAGATAATCCATTCTGCTTTGGGTATCAGTCTTGTTTTAAATAACTTTGTAAAGATTTCAAAAATTTCATTCCAAAATTTTTGAATTTTTGTACAGAAGACAAATGAGTGCGCTATAGTTGCTTCTTGGGATTGACATTTATCACAAATAGATGATACGTTTGGGAAAATTTTATGAATTTTAGTTTTCGAATAATATAATCTATGTAAAATTTTAAATTGTATTAAAGTGTGTCTTACATTAATCGAGCATTTATGCACTTTTAATAAGTATTCATTCCAACTTTCCTTTGAAATTTTAATAGCTAACTCTTGTTCCCAGTCTCTTCTGATACCCTCCGTAGATGGTATTTGTACATTTAAGATAATATTGTACAAATATGATATTAAGTTTGCTGATTCCGCTTTTATCTGCATTGCCTCGTCCAGTACATCTGCTGGGTTATTATGATGATCTTTTATAGATTTTTTCAAATAGTCGCATATTTGAAAGTATTTAAAATATTGATTATTTCCGAGTTTATATTTTATTTGTAATTGTTGAAATGAAAGTAATTTTCCAGTTTCATACGTCACCAAGCGTTTTAATTCCTAGTCTATCCCATTGTGTATAAGCTTTATCTATAATAGAAGGACTAAACGAAGGGTTATTGACTATAGGTAATAAAAGTGATAAGTTTCTTAATTTTAAATTTTGTTTTATTTGTTTCCAAATACGGATTGTACTATGAATAATTGGGTTCTTATTATAGTTTATGTTATTCAATTTCATTGGAGAGAGGAGGATCGCTCCAATGTTTCTAGAGGAGCAATCCTCTTTCTCCATTACAATCCAGTCTACTTGCTGGGCGGAGTTATCCATCAGTTGAATCATGTTTTTAATATTTACTGACCAATAATAATACATAAAATTGGGTAGTGCTAGACCTCCCAATACTTTAGATTTATTCAGATGGTTTTTTTGTATTCTATGTGATTTATAGTCCCATATAAAATTAGTGATATCTGAGTCGAGTTTTTTAAAAAACTTCTTAGGTAAGTATATAGGAATTGATTGAAATAGGTATAAAATTTGTGGTAAAAAAATCATTTTTATTGCGTTTATTCGGCCTATTAAAGACATCGGAAGCGTTTTCCAGAATTTAATTAATGTATTCAGTTTATTAAGTAGGGGGTCAAAATTTGCCCTGAGCATACCTTGATATGCTCTGGTAATTTCGATTCCCAAATATTTAAATTTTTCTGTAGCTATTTTAAAAGGGAATTTTAAAAGATGTGTTGAATCTTTCGGTTTTATTGACATAATTTCACTTTTATTCCAATTTATTCTATATCCAGAAAAAGATCCGAAGTCTTCAATTAAATTTAATATATTTGGTATAGTGATTTGAGGTTTTGTAATATACAATAATATATCATCCGCGTATAAAGATATTTTATTATATGAGTCTTTAGTATTATATCCATGAATATCAGGGTGTATTCTAATTTTTTCTGCTAGCGGTTCAATAATGAGAGCAAACAGCTGTGGTGATAATGAGCATCCTTGTCTATTTCCCCTTGATAGTTGAAATTTCGAGGATAATATGTTATTAGTAAGTATTCTAGCTGTAGGTTTGTTATATAGTAACTTAATCCATAAAATAAAATTCTCTCCCAGTTGAAATTTTTGTAATACTTCCGGTGGCGTCATGTTATACTAACAGACGTGCACCCAGCTCCTCTCCCGAAAAACTTCACGATTTATCGTGTAAAACGGGTCCGAAAATCGGGATTGTTTTTAAAAACCTTACCGGAGCTTCTGGTTACCGCGCTGATGACGTCATCGTTAAACGCGATGTTTTAAACGGTGGTTTGAAGCCCTTTAAATGAGTAAATTGACTCCAGCTGTGAGCCCTCAGAGAGCTGTGAATAAACTGTCGAAAAAGTTCGAAACTGAAGTTACCTCTGAAGTCTCTGAAGTGGCTGCAGAAATGGATACAAGATCTAAGAAAGACTTTGATGACTTGAAAAAATCAATGAAAAATTTGAAAGATGAGATCTCGGATAATAGGGTGGAAGATAAGAAGGAAATGAAGGAAAATTCGGCAAAAATGATGGAAGGAATGCAGAAGATGATGAAGGATTTAAATGCTGGTAACCAGAAGAATATGACGGATTTACTGGACACTATGAATAAACGAATTGATGAGGTGAAAGATGGACTATCAGAGAAAATGGATAAGATGGATGTAATTACTACGGATAAGTTCACGGCTGTACTTGAAACAGTAGCTGCAAGTATGCAGACAATTACGGAATTGGAGAAAAATACGGCACGACTGGTTGAAGACATGGCGAAATTGAGGCAAGAACATGAGCAAATGAGGCGAGAAAACGAACAAGCATCACTACAAATGGGGACTCAATTAGAGAAAGTCTCATTCAAATGCCTGGACCTGGAAGCTCGTTCTAGACGCCAGAATTTGAGGATTCTTGGTGTTTCAGAGGGGGCAGAAGGGGAACAGGTACGTGAATTTGCCATGGGCTTGTTGAAACAACTGTTGAATCTTCCCAAGGAACCGAAAATCGAAGTGGCTCATCGTGTCCCAAGATTTGGAAAAAGATTTGATGCGGGAAAAGCTTATCCACGACATATTATAGTGAAATTTCGAGATACTGCAGAACTGGAATATGTTATGACAAAAATCAAATATGGTGTACAATTACGGCTGGACAAAGACACTATTAAGATATTCAGGGACTACCCACATGAAATTGTGCAAAAAAGAAACAAATTTGATAAGGTTAAAGATCTTTTAAGAGGGAGAGAAGGGGTCAGATTCGAGGTTTTTTATCCCGCTAAAATGCGTATTTCTTTTAATGGTCTTGAAAAGTCATTTGTTAAGCCTGAAGACGCTTTCAAATATGCCCAAACGATTGTTGAAAGACAGAAATAAAAGGGAGCTTTGGCAGATCCGAATAATTCTCAGCTATGTTTTGTCTGGGGATAGTTACATTGTTATCTCCGGAATGTTGAAGCAAGGACATTTTCTGTTCAAAACGTGTAAACAACTTTATAACGGGATATGAATTAGAAAATAATTGCTTATTGATTAAAATGTTATAACCAATTGTAAGAACTTATCCTATTAACAACTTTAAAAGTTATGCAGGTTAGATTAGAATACTAACAAAAAAAACAAAAAAATAATGAACTAACATACTAATATGAATTTTTAATAAATTGTAACCTTGTCTATAAGCGGGAGGAGGGGATGAGAAACGAGCTCCTGGCTTATGTCCAGGAGCACGTCTCGTTAACCCCTTCAACCAACAGCTGATTCTTATTGAAATCAAAAATATTGGTTTAATAATTAAACTCTGATATATATATATGTTATAAGGAAATATCAGGGTAAAATTGTATTATATATATGAATGTGAGGCCTCGTTTTAATATTTTAATATGTTATGATTAACTAAGAGAGCGGAGCGAGTTGAGCAACAACGCAATGGAAGTCAAAATAAGGTTTTTTCCCACCTACAGGTGGGTCACTCGCTACAGTGCCGACTATAGACACTGTAGCCTCACTTTTTTAGTTTTTTTTTTATTACATAAAATCACTTGTTTGTGTTTTGTGTTTAGTGATAAGAATAATATGGACATACCAACAAAAGTTAATAATTCAAAAACTCCCCCAATACCTAAAGACCTGGGATATGGACGCACCACAAGATTCAAAGGTACTATAATTATTCAAAATGCATGACACCACACAAAAGAACCTAGGAGGAATCTAATTTTGTAGTTGGAATATAAGAGGTATTAATGAACCTATCAAAAGGGGTAAGATATTAGCTCAGCTAAAAATGTATAATTCTGACATTACCTTCCTACAAGAAACACACCTAAAACCTCAGGACCAAGTTAGGCTGAGGGCGAAATGGATAGGTCAAACATACCACTCTTCATTCACTTCAAAATCTAGAGGCACGTCAATTATCATAAGAAAAGGTATACCATTTAAAGCAAAGAATATTATAACAGATATAGAAGGGAGATACCTAATAGTTAATGGAGAAATCCATGACACTCCACTTACTTTGGTAAATATATATGCCCCTAACTTTGATAACCCCCACTTTTTCAATAAAATCTTCAATATAATTGCAGAGTCAAACTATCAAAATGTTATAATAGGCGGAGACTTTAACTGTGTTTTAGACCCGTACTTAGATAAATCAAGTCAAAAACAGAGAGGGAATATGAAATCAAAAACTGGGGAACTCCTCAATACCTACATAAATAACACTAATATAGCAGATGTTTGGAGAATTGTGAATCCAACTGGCAGGGAATATTCGTTTTACTCAATGGTACATAAGACATACTCACGTATAGACTACTTTCTGCTGGATACAAAATTAATCCCCCAAACATCTAATGCAATATATCATACAAATTCAATTTCAGACCATTCTCCACTAACTTTCTTTTTAAAACTGGAAGGATTGTCTAAGAATAATTCATTCTGGAGATTTAACTCTCAAATTTTAAAAGATCCACAAGCGAGTATATATTTAAAAGAACAAATGGAGGTCTTTTTTCAAACAAATGATACTTCAGATATATCGCCTACTTTACTTTGGGAATCTTTTAAAGCATACATTAGGGGTATTATAATTTCATATCAAGCTTTTCAAAATAAAAAGAATAAGAATGAACAAAGACAGTTAGAAGAACTTATTAGACAAATGGATATAGATAATGCTAAAGATCCATCAATAGATAAACATAATAAAATAATAATTTTAAAATTTAAATTAAATAAATTATTATCTGCCAAACTTATAAGACTTTTTCAAATTACAAAACAAGAGCACTTTGAATTTGGGGATAAACCGCATAAACTTTTGGCTCGCCAGCTAAAAAAACGAGAAAAGGAACATACTATACCAAAGATCAAATCAGATAAAGGGGAATTATTAACAACACCGAAGGATATTAATAAAAGATTTGCGCAATTTTACGAGAATTTGTATACATCTAAAACGATAATTGATTCCAATAATATCACAAAGTTCTTGGATACCTGTAATCTTCCAAAGTTAGAGCTGAAGGAACAAGAGGAACTGGGTGCACAAATCTCAATTAAGGAATTAGAAGATACAATAAACTCACTAAAAAATGGAAAAACACCAGGCCCTGATGGATTTACTAATGAATTTTATAAAAGCTTTTATGATAAAATAATACCAAGATTACAAAAAATGTACCAATACGCTTTTAAAAAACGAATACTACCTGATACATTAGCGGAATCAACGATTACATTAATACCTAAGAAAAATAAGGATTTAGAAGAACCTGGCTCATATAGAGCTATAGCATTGTTAAACACAGATCAAAAAATATTAGCGAAAACATTAGCCAGAAGATTAAGTAAATACATTAGTAAATTAATAAACCCAGATCAGACAGGGTTTATCCCTAAGAGATACTCTTCTAATAATATGAGACGTCTACTCAACATAATGCACTCACACAAATCTGAAGATCAAGAATTATCAATTATTTCGCTGGATGCTGAAAAAGCATTTGATCAAGTAGAATGGAATTATATGGATGGCAGCTGTTTATAAAACTCATTAAGTGCTGGGAGCTGAGAGATTTTAAAGAACACTGCCTATTTTTTTGTTTTGTATCAAAAAATAATTTATTTAATTTCAACACGATACAAAAGCCAAAAAACAAACAAACGTGGTGACATACCCACCACCATGTTACAAAATCATCAAACGACTATTTTAGAAATATTCTAATAACTACTATACAACCCCGGTAAAGGGGCAAGCATCTGGCTTGGGCAAATCCCTCTAAGAACACTCCCTATGATAGGCACAGTACAATGCTGGTATTGGTGTGAGGGAACACAGAAGGTGTGGGTGGACACTCTCCTGTCTGAACCCTCCATGCAATAATTTGGCTCAGTGGGCCTTGATCTTCAGACTGGTCCCAAGTCACTGTAAGACATGGACTCAGCAAGTAGCCAAAGTTCATAGCATCTTGTTCTGAAGTGCATAATACACAGTTCGTTGTGATGCATTTGAAGCATCCCAAAGATGGCAGCATCTCTGCATTATGTACTTATGTACAAGATGCTGTTAAAATGTTGTCGGGCAAAACATAGAGAAACTCTAACTCTTATCACCTTGCAGATTTGTTGTGGGGGGTTTTGTGAATGGAAATTACAAGTCATAGGTCAAATCTCACATGTATGATAATGGACATTTTTTTTAATCATTTCACCAACTACAACTTAAATACAATTTGAGAAGTAATCAATATTTTAAATATTTTCAAACCCGTGACTATTTGAAAAAATATACACAAGAATATCAAAATTTATCTCCAGACCTATTAGACGATGCTATGAATATAAAGGCGAAATCAACTAACTTAATATCATATTTGTATAATATCATCGTAAATATAGAAATACCATCATCTGATAGAATTAGAAGAGATTGGGAACAAGAACTAGCTATAAAAATCTCGAAAGAGAGTTGGGACAAACACTTGCTATATGTGCACAAATGCTCGATTAATGTAAGACACATTTTAAATCAATTAAAAATGTTACATAGACTATACTACTCAAAAGCTAAAATAAGTAAATTTTATCCAAATGTCTCTTCCATCTGTGATAAATGTCTAACCTAAGAAGCAACTATAGCACATTCTTTTGTTTTTTGTATAAAAATTCAAAACTTTTGGAATTAAATCGTTGAAATTTTAACGAAATTATTTAAAATAAAACTGAAACCGAATGCAGAACTGATTATTTTTGGAACAATGGAAGCCAGCTTTGAGCTGACTTTGTTTCAAAAGAGCTTCCTTAATTACGGCTTAATAATGGCAAAAAAACTTATACTGAAATTCTGGAAAAACGCTCCCACACCAACGATAAAAACGTGGATTTCTAATATGTCCGAACTGTTACACCTGGAAGATATGAGATTCCTCTTCGCAGGCAAATCAGACCATTTCCAAAAGATTTGGTCTCCATTTATCGACTTATTACAAACATAGGGTGCAACAAAACGTTGAAAATAAATGGTTTCAGGACCTGGTGAGGGGTGTGTAAAGATACGAAGTAGGTACATCCCTTTTATCTTGTCTTATCTTATCTTACTTTCTTTTTCTTTCTTTTTCTTTTGTTTTCTGTTTAACTTTTTCTTGTGGTTTAGGTCCCTATGGGTTTCCCTGGACCACTCTTTCACTCACTCACTATCTTTGCTAACTCTCTCCATCTTTTTTCTCATTAAAGTTTAAAATAAGAAGTGGTACAAGAAATGTATAATTATATTTTTGCTTGAGATCACTGCAATGTACAATACTTCTAATTTAAAAAAAAAAAAAAAAAAAAAAAAAAGGTCAAACCTCAACATCCAATTTCTGTTAGTGAATGCAGATGCGGTAATTGTATACCACATCATGTTATCAGATACAGGAAAAATGTAATATATGCCAAGGTGAATCACGCCTGCAAGTGCCCAGAAAACATTTCTGATGGTCACTATGTAACCCAAACACAATCGTTGGCATTGGACCTAATATGTACAAAATAATATTTACAATTTAATTGTGTTATGAAAAAAATGCAGAGAATTCCAATTTCTAGACTTGTTCAAGATTCCTAAACACCAATATATACATTAAGATATCTTAATGTATCATATCACCTTGCAATCATTTAAGTTCTGCCAAAGGTATCATTGAAGAGGTAATGAACAGTTCTTCAAAGTTTTGCTGAAATTTGTGGCGCATAAGGGGCCCATGCAGCCCATGCTGACCAAGAAATGCTTTCCAAACTAATCCTGCTTTTCATCTCTAAGTGATTTATGGATTACAACACATCAAGCATTTTGTTAAAAGTGATGAGGGTTTATGAGCTCTCACCCCTTTTCAGTCAGTACGTTTCACATCCCCATTACACTTTAATTAAATACTTTCTCTTCACCTTTCACCAGGGAATTTAAATTTCTGTAACCCTTGTCCAAAATGACTGGCCTTTTGTGATAAGGGGACTAACTAGCCATATCAAACCCGCCTCAGGTAATCTCACACACCAACGTTTGTCTAACATCATTTGAAAATGCCGCAATAGTACAATTTGTGCAAGCACTGGGATTTTATTCATGTTAATAAGAAGTGGAAGTCAAGTCAAGGTTATTCTCAAATACATAAGTATGGTGAAGTACAGGTACAGTGAAAATCTTGCTTGCAATAACATCACAGGCACATAGACAGACTATACACCATAACATAAATTATATATAAATTATACATAAATTATGCTTAACTTCTACAAAAAGACACTATACAAAAAGCCCAAGACATTAGTGAAAAAAACACAATGCGAAAACAAGTCCATTGTTGTGGAAGAGGTGGACCAAGATACAAGATACATTTATTTGTCACATGTGCCAGTTGGCACAGTGAAATGTGTGATCACCATACAGCCATACAATAAAAATAAAGAACACAATACACGATAGAGTTCAACATAAAACATCCCCACACAGCAGAATCAGAAGTTTCCCAATGTGAGGGAAGGCACCAAAGTTAGTAATCTTTCTCTGATGTTCACCCGTGGATGGAGCCTCCGGAGCCCTCCACAGTCACCGCTACAGGCAGCCTGCTCGTCGGGATGTTGGAACTCCGACGTCGGAACGGGAGGCCAACCTCAGCAGCTTGGACCTCCAAATCGGCCACTTCCCACCAGAGTCCGCGGCTCTCGAAGTCCCCAGGCCGCACCGGGCGGAGATTCACGTTGGCGCCCCTCGGCAAAGGGCCCCAGGGTCTCCGCGATGTCGGTCAGCGCCGCCTGTGCTGGGAGCTCCGCGTACCACAGCCCCGCGATGTAGATGCTGCAGGCCCAATGCTCTGGAGCTTCAAACGGCGATCCAGGTAGGTATCGCCCACTCCGCTGTGAATCCAGCGCCGCGCCGCCGCTGCCGAAGCTCTGGTCTGGTCCCCAATCTCAGGTAGGAAAGGCCGCTCCGATCCAGTTGGTAGGCCGCGAGGAGGGGGGGCGAGGACGTGACACGGAGAAATAGTCTCATCCTCGCCAGGAAATGATTGGGAAACAGTTTCCCCCTTACCCTCCTCCCCATCCCCCACATAGAAAAACGATAGAATCCCCAAAACACACTGTTTAGACAAACTAAAATTTAAAAAAGATGGAAAAAACCCGGACAGACTGTAGGCAGAGGCGCCTTCAATGCGGCGCCCCTAGTGGATGTTCCATGGTGTTCCATTACCGAGGTAGGATTAGAATAGCGCAGGTCAGTTCAAGAATCTGATGTTCATAGGAAAGTAGATATTTTTTAACCTGGTCGTGGGGCGTCTTCAGGCTTCTGCAACAGTAGCAGCAAGCAGAAGGCATGATGGGGATACATGAGTGTTGATGCCGCTTTCTTGAGGCAACGCAGTATGTGTGGATGCTTTTGATGGTGGACAGGGCTGTGCCCATGATGGACCGGGATGAGTCCACCACTCTCCAAAGCTTTTTACATTCCTCTGCATTGGCATTGCTGTACCAGGCCATGACATATCCTGTCAAGACTCTTTCTACAGTGCAACTGTACACATTTGTCAGAGTATTCGGTGACATGCAAATTTCTTTAATCTTTTCAGAAACTAAAGGCCTTATTCGTGAAGTTTCAATGCATGCCTTTGTGTACTTTTATAGTTTATTTCTTATCATCTAAAATCTACAGAAAATATATGAGAGCTAGATTGGATAACCCTCTAAGTAGCACTGGGATTGCACTGAACCCATGCCAGTTGATTACATTTGCAGGCGGTATGCCAACATGTGCAGCTTGCTTATTGTAATAACTTCTGCCTCAACTCATGCTTACAGGAATATTCATAGGCTGAATTCATAAGTAGAGATTAAAAAAATGTAATATATCTTTACTAGTCAAAGCCACACTGCACAATTTAAAACCAATCTTGCACCGTTTAAAGTGAGTTTTTTCTTGCAGCTTGTGCAGTTATTCTTCAAGAGACTCTGAACTTGCCAACAGTGAAGAATATTATAACAGAGAGTGAGAGATAGGTTTTTGGAGGTAGGAAGTTGGGAAATGTGTGGCAGTCACAGCAGACAGAAGGATCTCTTGCAAATGTAGAGAGTACAATTAGGTCAGGTAGCCGTGGAGGTCTATACCAGATGTCAAGTCCCAAGAACTTGTAAGCAAAAAGTTGGTCAAGATTAGGAACATATCTTCAAAGACTACGTCCTCCCAAATGTCTTAAATGCTGTTACATTCGTCACAGCCCAAGAGTCAACCCCTGCCATGAATCTCTGCGTATTAAGTCTCATTCCTTGCATTTATGTCCTTCACCACCCTCACACACATAGACCTTCTCTGCACCCCAAACTGACACACATCGCCCAACAACATAAAGGACTCTTACAAGGTATTCTGACATAGATTCAGAGGCAATAAGGGATGAATGGCCTGTATTGCATTATCTGATCTGATTGGCCATTGCTGGCATATCCATTGCCAGTATAGTGAGGCTTACGCCCATTGAAAATGGCAGTATTGACATACCTATTTTCCAACATCCTAATTTCACCACATCCAAAATTCTTATCTGATTTGTATAAGCTGCACATTGCACAATCATCCACCTCTGTTATAAACCAAGACACACAATTTACATAAACATCCATCACAGTGAATCTCCAAACACCTCCTCACTGTGATGGAAGGCAAAGTCTTGTCTCTCCCCTGTTCTTTATTCTTCTCCCGATGTTAAATCAAAGAAATGTAGGTGTAGTAGCAATGCAGGATAAGCAGAAAAATTAATAGAGATGAAGATAGCCAGGCATTCAATTTTGCACTTAGTAGCTCCCGTTCAAGCACCTCCATTGCACACGCAAAGGACAGTAACTTAGCAACTGTATTCAGATGATGAGATATGGGGAAATGTGGCCAGAAGGCAGCACCAAGGCACAAGTAAAGAATGTTTACTAGCTTGCCAGAAGTTCTGTTTTAACATGTCAATACGTAACACCTATAAGACAATGTGTGTGCAGATACTGCCACATTATGTGACTGGGAGACCAGTAAACAGATTAACCATATACCCATATACATGTTGATCACTAGCAATGTCATTATCTCTCTTTGAGTAGAGAGCCTAAAGGGCCTGTCCCACGGGCATGCGACTCCATGCGGCAAGCGCGACCTAACCGCAAGCGGGGGCCGTGCGGGGGCCGCGCGGAGGTTGCTGGGCTGGTCCCACTTCGATTGCCGGAGCCGTATGGAGTTGTGCGGAGCTGGTCCCGACATCGCGCGGGGCTCCGAAAAACTGACACTGTTCAAAAATTCCGTGCGGCAACGGCCTGTCGCCCCGCAGCCGCATCGAGGCCGTGCGCGCCACATCGACGGCCGTGTGCACCGCCTCGATGCCGGACGCAGCCGCATCGAGGCCGTGCGCACTGCCTCAACAGCCGTGCGCACCGCCTCGCCGCTGTACGCACCGTCTTGACGTCACTCGACCTCCGCGCGGCACCCGCTTCCGGTTTGGTAGCGCTTGCCGCATGCAGCCGCATGCAGGTGGGACCGGCCCTATACGGGGATCACTCGACCTCCGCGCGGCCCCCGCTTGCGGTTAGGTCGCGCTTGCCGCATGGAGTCGCATGCCCGTGGGACAGGCCCTTTAGTGATCTCCCTTATATAACAACTTTCAGCAAACTGCATGTTGCATTAAAAAAAACCTTACTTCAATCTATAACCTCACACAGGTCCATTGACAGAAAGCGAAGAAAAACTGCTGGAGAAATTCAACTGGTCAGGCAGTATCTGCAGAGGGAAATGGGCAGGCAACATTTTGTGGCAGAATACTCTGTCAGATGGAAGGGCCATTGACAAGGTTATCACGATCATCTCTGCAACCTTTATCTTGCTCTGGGTGAGTGATGCTTCCAGCAGGTGGCAGATTTCACAATGAATATTAGTCTTACTTTATTGTCATGTCTACTAAGGTACTGTGAAAAGCATTATTTGCATGCAAATGAGTCAGGGGGAAAGACAATACAAGATTACAATCGAGCAATCCACCGTGTACAGATACATGATAAAGGGGATATTTTGAATAACATTTAGTGCAAGATAATATCCAGTAAAGTCTGATCAAAGATAGTCCGAGGTTCTCCAATGAGGTAGATGGTAGCTCAGGATGGCTTTCCAGTTGTTGGTAGGATGGACCAGTTGGGTGCTTTTGCATTTTTCAGCTTGAAATTGTGTAGTCTGGTGCATACTGTAGCAAGTCTTTTAACTTACACTTGAATGTAACATTTATGCTTTAAATTGGATTAAGTGTGAATAAGATTCGGTTAAATTACATTCCTAATTACATTCCACAGTAGAGCCAGGCTCTGATCAACAGGTGCAGCACATGAATGATGTTAATATATTCATGTATGGAAATCAGATTATATTTCATGCTGTTATGCATATATATATATACTAGACTAAGTGGGACCCGTTGGGACCCATGTTCACACAGGAGGGCTGGTCGCCCAACGCATTATTCCACCTCTCCACCAATTCCAATATTGGTGGCCAGGGGGGGGGGTGCTTTCTGGAATGCTAGTATGGGTATTGTGGGCTGAAGGGACTGATTTTCAGATGGCTAGTATGGACATTGTGGGCCAAATGGATTCTTGGGGTGACAGCTCAGTCATTCAAGCCTGAGGTGCTGGCAGCTCACTCGCGGCTGGTGGGCTAGCAGTTGACTCATGGCTATTCCTTGAAATTCCATTTCAAGCAGGGTGCAAGGCCACCAAATTCAAATGCAGTTTCATACCATTTCATGCAGGGTGCAAGGTCACCATCATTCAAATGCAGTTTCATACCATTTCAAGCAGGGTGAAACCACCATAATACCACCATAAAACCACACAACTGTGTTAGGTTGATTCACAGCTCAGACAGAGTCGTGACCTCTCCCTACCCCATCTTGCAGAGACTGAGCCACACCCACACTTCCGGGTTTTATAATCCCTCCCCCCTCCCACTGGAAGGGGCATGGCCTTCATGGCGTGATTGACAGGAGAGAGATTCTCAAAGTTTTTTAAAACACTAATAACACTTTTATATTTCATTGATGGGAAGAATCCTCTGCACCTGATGAGCGGAGGGGGGCTGAGTAAGATGGCCAAAACTCACAGCCGTAAGTGGTAGCGTTTTATCTAAAATCAATATACAGTGCAAACAGGAAGTTGTCAAATTACCACCACCAACAGCCATTTGCAGTGCATCACTTCAAAGCAGTTACCACCACCAACAGCCATTTGCAGTGCAGCAACCACATTTTCATTTTCAAACCACATTAAGTGCACTCACTGTTGAGTAGTCATGTGTTCAGTGTTATTCACAGCTCAGAGAGACGTGACCCTCCCGCTTCCTCCATCTTGCAGAGACTGTGTGAGGCACAACACTTCCGGGTTTTATACTCCCTCACCCCTCCCACCAGCAGGGGCAGCAGAGAGAATGTCAACATTTTTAAAACATTAATATCTCTTTTATTTTTCAACGATGGGAAAAATCCTCTTGTCCTGCGCAGTGGAGGGGGACTCTGCATAAGATGGCCAAAAATCACAGCCGTAAGTGGCAGCGTTTTTTCAAAAATCATGAAATAGAATAACAGGAAGTGGTCAAGATCTTACTTTTAGTAATATAGATAGAGATAAAAATAGAAACAAGGCAAGAGGAGTTGGACTTCCAACACTGTTCTGCACAAATAAATTAATCAACCTTACCTTCTGGCTATAGAAACAACACGAAAATAATGCCACATATTCAACCAAGTATATGCTTCAATTAAATTAAGATATATATGTAAAACATATATATGGAAACAGGCCCTTTGGCCCACCAAGTCGACACTGACCAGCGATCTACCATACACCAGTTCTATCCTACATGCCAGGGACAATTTACATAAGCCAATTAACCTACATACCTGCACTTCTTCGGATGTGGGAGAAACCGGAATATCCGGAGAAAACCCATGTGGTCCTAGGGAGAATGTACATATTCTGTACAGACAGCACCCGTAGTCAGGATCAAATCTGGGTCTGTGGTGCTGCAAGGCAGCAACTCTATTGCTGTGCCACCGTGCCAGCCCATTAATTTATTTTTCTGTAATATATTTATTATGATGTCACATCAATAAAGATGAACACATGATTCTGATTTCTGCCCTTAACCATATAACCATATAACAATTATAGCATGGAAACAGGCCATCTCGGCCCTTCAAGTCCATGCCGAACACTTTTTCTCCCCTAGTCCCATCTACCTGCACTCAGACCATAACCCTTCATTCCTTTCTCGTCCATATACCCATCCAATCTATTTTTAAATGATAAAATCGAACCTGCCTCCACCACTTCCACACAGCTACCACTCTCTGAGTAAAGAAGTTCCCCCTAATGTTACCCCTAAACTTCTGTCCCTTAATTCTCAAGTCATGTCCTCTTGTTTGAATCTTCCCTACTCTCAATAGGAAAAGCTTATCCACGTCAACTCTGTCTATCCCTCTCATCATTGTAAAGACCTCTATCAAGTCCCCCCTTAACCTTCTGTGCTCCAAAGAATAAAGACCTAACTTGTTCAGCCTTTCTCTGTAATTTAGTTGCTGAAACCCAGGCAACATTCTCGTAAATCTCCTCTGTACTCTCTCTATTTTGTTGACATCCTTCCAATAATTAGGCGACCAAAATTGTACTCCATACTCCAGAATTGGCCTCACCAAGGCCTTGTACAATTTTAACATTACATCCCAACTTCTATACTCAATGCTCTGATTTATAAAGGCCAGCACACCAAAAACTTTCTTTACCACCCTATCTACATGAGATTCCACCTTCAGGGAACTATGCACAGTTATTCCTAGATCTCTCTGTTCAACTGCATTCCTCAATTCGCTACCATTTACCATGTACGTCCTATTTTGATTGGTCCTGCCAAGATGTAGCACCTCACATTTATCAGCATTAAACTCCATCTGCCATCTTTCAGCCCACTCTTCCAAATGGCCTAAATCTCTCTGTAGACTTTGAAAATCTACTTCATTATCCACAACACCACCTATCTTAGTATCATCTGCATACTTACTAATCCAATTTCCACACCATCATCCAGATCATTGATGTACATGACAAACAACAGTGGACCCAACACAGACCCCCGAGGCACCCCACCAGTCACCGGCCTCCAACCTGACAAACAGCCATCCACCATTACTCTCTGTCATCTCCCATTCAGCCACTGTTGAATCCATCTTGCTACTCCACCATTAATACCCAACAATTGAATCTTCTTAACCAACCTTCCATGAGGAACCTTGTCAAAGGCCTTACTGAAGTCCATATAGACAACATCCACTGCTTTACCCTCATCAATTTCCCTAGTAACCTCTTCGAAAAATTCAAGAAGATTAGTCAAACATGACCTTCCAGGCACAAATCCATGTTGACTGTTCTTAATCAGACCCTGTTTATCCAGATGCTTATATATATTATCCCTAAGTATCCTTTCCATTAATTTGCCCACCACTGACGTCAAACTAACAGGTCTATAATTGCTAGGTTTACTCTTAGAACCCTTTTTAAACAATGGAACAACATGCGCAGTACGCCAATCCTCCGGCACTATTCCCGTTTCTAATGACATTTGAAATATTTCTGTCATAGCCCCTGCTATTTCTGCACTAACTTCCCTCAATGTCCTAGGGAATATCCTGTCAGGACCTGGAGACTTATCCATTTTCATATTTTTCAAAAGTGTCCACACTTCCTCTTCTTTGAATCTCATAGTTTCCATTGCTACTCTGCTTGTTTCCCTTGCCTCCCATAATTCAATATCCTTCTCCTTGGTGAATACCGAAGAAAATAAATTATTCAATATCTCCCCCATCTCTTTTGGCTCTGCAGATAGCTGTCCACCCAGACTCTCTAATGGACCAATTTTATTCCTTGTTATCCTTTTGCTATTAATATAGGTGTAGAAACCCTTTGGGTTTACTTTCACCTTACTTGCCAAAGCAACCTCATATCTTCTTTTAGCTTTTCTAATTCCTTTCTTAATATTCTTTTTACATTCTTTATACTCCTGCAGCACCTCATTTACTCCATGCCGCCTATAATTATTGTAGATCTCTCTCTTTTTCCGAACCAAGTGTCCAATTTCCCTTGAAAACCATGGCTCTTTCCAATTTTTACTATTTCCTTTCAACCGAACAGGGACATAAAGATTCTGTACTCTTAAAATGTCACCTTTAAATGTCCTCCATTTCTCTTCTACATCCTTCCCATAAAACAACGTCCTAATTCACTCCTTTTAAATCCTTTCGCATCTCCTCAAAGTTAGCGGACATTCGGAGACTTGGCGATATCCGGGGAGCTTTTCTTTCTCTCTCCTACCCCCGGGAATGCAGGCCGGCCCAGGTGCTCTGTCCAGTTGGGGTCCGGGGTAGGTGAGGGTCAGTGACCCCGGGGTCGGGCATCGGAGCGGAGCCTTAGCCCGAGTTTCATCCCCGCGGCTCCGGAGGCGACACCGATGCCCCAACTCCTGGCCGGGGTTAAAACTCCATGGGGTGTCGACAGTGGCCAACGGACACAGAGCCGCCGGTGGTGAGGGTTGGTGGTGTGAGCGGTGCCTCAGGGGTCGGTGCTGGGACCACCGCCATGTCTCACCTATCATACCATCTGCAAGGGAATGTGTAGTTCATCCCAAAGTCATCCCGCGGGCCGAATTGGACCCCTTCACGGGCCGCAGGCTGGTAATTTGACACCCCTGCTTTAAACCAATGCCCTTTAGTTCTTGAATCACGTATCCCGGGAAAAAGACCTTATATATTCCCCTCATGGTTTTTACTAACCTCTAAAACAATTTTTGCTTTATTTTGGTTCCATGAATGTCAAATGGAATAATTAGTACTGCAGTTATATTGCCATTTTAAATAGTGTGCAATGGGCTTAAGACAATCAAATTGCTCGTTCTTTACGGGAAACTCGCCGACAGAAAACTATTCTCATTGGTGAGTGTGGAGGAGAGCTGGAAGCCTTGGGCGAATTGAATTGTTCGTGACTTTAATTATTTATTAAAAAAAAAATCTTATTGAGCGTGAGAAATTCTGTGATCAGCGTGAGAACTTCGTGAAATGCGTGAGTCTCACGCTCAATGCGCAAGAGTTGACAGCTCTGAAATTGAGTCTGCTCCATCGTTCGATCATGGCTGATCTATTTTTCCCTTTCAACCCCATCTCCTGTCTTCTCAACATAACTTTGATGCCTTTACTAACCAAGAACATAATAAATGAAGAAAAGGAAATTGGCCACAATCATCGGCTTAGTAAAGGCTCTGTCTTACCTGTTTGCGGTCATCGGCGGTGAAGCGCGGCGTCGCCGGTAGCGAGGACCACGCGGCAACGGCGAGAGCGTTGAGCCTATCCACCGGATCGCCGCACGGATGTTGCGCGGGGGCCGAGTTAATTCAAACACGGCGAGTCCCACGTGCTTGCGGTAAGTAAAAAAAGGGCGGGCCGACTGCGATGACGTCGGCCCGCCGCACGTGACTCACCAGCGGCGGCTGTGGCGGCGGCCATCCTGATCGCGGCGCTGTAGCGGTGGCTGTGACTGCGGCCGCGCAGCACACGTGCCTCACTGGCGGCGGCACGTGCCTCACTGGCGGCGGCTGTGGCAGAGGAGGTTTGACGCACGGCGCTCGACCCACACTGGCGGCGGCCCGTGCGAGCGGCCGTGCCGCACTTGTGCATCACTGGTGGAGGTTGTGCGGTGAGTATAGTGTTTTCGACATTGTCGGTTTTATTTTAGCACCGCGCGGTGTTGGGAACACCGCCACACGGCCCGGGAATTGTACGTTCTCACGAGTGCGCGGTCTATGGCGGCAGATTCTTCCCGTTTCGCCGCCAATGACCGCAGATTCGTGAGACAGGCCTTTAACTGTATTTGAGTCTCCAAAGATAGACACAAAAAGCTGGAGTAACTCAGCAGGACAGGCAGCATCTCTGGAGTGAAGGAACAGGTGATGTTTCAGGTTGAGACCCTTCTTCAGACTGAAGTTTAAGTTGAAGACATCAGTCTGAAGAAGGGTCTCGACCCAAAACGTTACCCATTCCTTCTCGCCAGAGATGCTGCCTGTCCTGCTGAGTTTGTGTCTATCTTTGGTTTAAACCAGCATCTGCAGTTCCTTCATACACATTTGAGTCTCCAACACAGGTAGAGAAAGAATATTGCATTTTGTTACATTTCTTCACCACAAACAACATCAATGAAGAAGATAAAAAGTAGCCTATAATTAGTGTGATGAGAGCTTATGTAAAGAGTTTAATGATAAACCTGCTGCATCTAGAAAAATCCTTATTAATGTTTTAAAAAATAAGGAATTGGAGAATTGTTGAAAAATAACTTTAGCTCAAAGTCAATCAAAATTGTTCAAAGATTTAACATAACATGCTGGAGTAACTCAGAGGGTCTGGCAGCATCCCTGGAGAAAAGGAAAAGGTGATGTTTTGGGTCAAAACCCTTACCAGAGATATCACCTATTCCTTTTCTTCAGAGATGCTGCCTGACCCACTGAGTTACTCCAGCATTTTGTGTCTATGTTTGGTATAAGCCAGCATCTGCAGTTTCTTCCCACACATTCAGAGATCTAAGTTTGAATCACAGTTAGGAAAACCTAACAAAACAGTAGCTGAGCATTGTAGCTGGAAGTTATCACAAGACTGTAATTACGGTATCTCCCTCAGATGCTTGAGGACAGTCTCGTGTGCTGAGTCAATGATTACCGGATTCACAGACAGTTGTTATCTGAGGTGAATCTGACCTTTGAGAAATTGCCCAAGCAACAAGTAAAAACATGCAGGACAGTCAAAGGAGACTTAAAGGAGACTTAAAGGAGACAGTCAAAGGAGTCTGTGTAATAATGTACACTGGGGATAAGCAGCAAAACACACTCTTCTAAAGCATACTGAACATTATTTTTAAAAAGATAATCAAAGGCTGAAACCACAGTGGAGGGAAACACATGGTGCCTAACTGCTAGTTCTGGCAAGTAAAATATCATGTATGGGGTTTAAAAGAACTCAAAGGAGTAAACACAGTTGATCAAGTTGGGGAAGTCCAGGACAAGGGGTCACAGCTTAAGGATAAGGGGGAAATCCTTTAAGACCGAGATGAGGAAAAACTTTTTCACACAGAGAGTGGTGAATCTCTGGAACTCTCTGCCACAGAGGGTAGTTGAGGCCAGTTCATTGGCTATATTTAAGAGGGAGTTAGATGTGGCCCTTGTGGCTAAAGGGATCAGGGGGTATGGAGAGAAGGCAGGTACGGGATACTGAGTTGGATGATCAGCCATGATCATATTGAATGGCGGTGCAGGCTCGAAGGGCCGAATGGCCTACTCCTGCACCTATTTTCTATGTATCTATGTATCTATGTATCAATCAAAATGAAATGAAGAAACTAAATGAATGCAATCAAAATGTTAAAGTTTCCATCATTCTCGCCATACAAAGGAAGCAAACGAAGACTATAGCACTGAGGTAAAGTTCACAATGTTTAATAAAATAGAAGCTGACACAACAAAGATAGAATCACTGATTGTTGACACCAAAGTGTTTGGAAGAGATATGATATATAAGCTTGACACTGGGAGCAATGTTACATTGATGAACCAAACTGTATCTGCAGCTGGGTGACCAGAAAACACAACACCTGAACTTGAGAAGGCTTAGCTAAAGCTGAAAACCCAAGCAGTTGAAAACATTGGAGTTATGTGACGTGACAATGAATGACCAAATATAAATTAAAACGTTACTGCTGGGATTCCAAGTTTACTGTGAAATGTGCTGCTAAGAGATACTCCTGTGATTAAAGGAACATTCTTCACTAGTCTGAAGAAGGGTCTCAACCGGAAACATCACCTATTTTACTTCGGAGTCACGTGAGTGACTACGTGAAGAACCCCGCCAGTGCGCCTGCGCGTCCATTTTACGTCAGACGCCTTGACGCAAACGGACGTGAGGAGCAGAGCTCCTCCAGTGGTTTGTAGTTTTTTACAACTACAAGGTAAGTAGAAACTTTTTAAAGTATTTCCAGGTCCGTTTTCTGTGGGTCTATGGGATTTTTTCCACAGACGCCATGGAAAAAACGGGCAGGGGGAAGAGGCGTGCGATTCAGCCGGCAGAAAGTCGGGAATCTCCGGGTACAAGCCAGCCACCTCTAACCCCGGTACAGTCGCCAGCGGTGAGCATAGCGACTGTGGACCTGGGGCTGATGAAAACTCAGTCAGCGCCTGTCGGGCGGAAGGCCAAGTTTAAATCCAGACGGCCCACGGAGGAGGAGTCCCAGGCAATGGAAGCTCCAGGGCTAGATACTGCCTTTGAGCGTATTAGCCAGATGGAAAGCCTTCTGCATAGGCTGTTGGAGCAAAGTACACTCAGAGAGTGTACTGAAATACCAGCTGCAGGAAGCAGCCTAATAGCACCTGGCACAGGGCTGATGGAATGCACCCTCAGAGATGAGGAGAGTGCTATGGGTCATGAGAGTTCAGACCCCGACTCTGACGGTGAGGCTATACAAGGTGAAGAACTGCAGATACCAGATATTCCACCACTGGCAGTACGATTCGCTGCCCCGTCAGGGTCAGGAGAGCCACTAGCAGATGAGTTGGCCTCTTTAATACATTATTTGGTTTCTCATCAGCTGGAACATCAGGAGATGGATACTGCAAAAAAGCATGAGACCCCGAGCAACTGTGTGTTGCTGAAAGCACCAGCAGTGAATCAAATCATTTGGAATCAATTGAGTATGACTATGAGAACTCAAGAATTGAAATTGCAGAGAATATTAAAGCTGCTGGGTTCTGGAATTACTGCTTTTGCCAGAATAGCAGAAAAAAGCCAAGAGATGACGGAGTTGCATAAGGAAACACTAGGATTGCTATGCAGCACCCACTTCGAGGTCAATTGTCTGAGGAAAAGTGTGATACGGCCTATTATGAATCCAAAATTCGCAGCACTCTGCAAACCAAGTAATATGCAATTACCCAACTTACTCTTTGGAGAGGATCTCGGGAGACGTATAAAAGAGTTGGAAGATGAAGCGAAAACAGGATTGATGAAGACATCAATGGTCGTGAAGCCTGTAAAGAGGAAGTATCCTTTCAGACGTCATACGGATCCTGGACCAAGTCGCTCATCAACGCAGGGACGTAGTTGGCGTCCTGCAGCGGGAGCAAGAACCAGTGGGCGTGCTTCCGGGAGAACCCAGGAATCTCAGGGTACTCAAATGACTCAATAGGTAGGTGGACCTGGTTCTCATGGGAACATACTAACTGGATTAAGTCCAAAAGTTGGAGGCAGGTTACATTTCTTTTATAATAATTGGAAGAAAATTACTTCAGATGTGGTAATCCTGAATCATATACAAGGATTTCGAATTGAATTCAATCCAAATTATGATTTGCCTGTTCAGCATGTTCCTAGCCGAACTCTCCACTTTGTACAAAAAGAAGTAATGGAGGTTCAGGTTGCACTTGAAACCCTATATAAAAAAGGGGTTATTGAAAAATCAGTCTACCAAAGTCACCAATTTGTGTCAAATATATTCCCTCGATCAAAAAAGGATGGAGGATGTAGGATTATTCTAGATTTGACAAATCTGAATCCTTTTGTGCAATTTAGACATTTTAAAATGGAAACATTTGTGACTGCCAAACAGCTTATTTCAGAAGCATGTTATAGGGCAACTATAGACTTGAAAGATGCATACTATTCAGTGTCTGTTCATTCAGAAGATAGGAAGTATCTTAAATTTAAATGGATGAACCAGTTGTGGCAGTTCTAAGCTCTGCCTAATGGGTTAACATCTGCACCCAGAATATTCACAAAATTGTTAAAAACCAATTCTGGGTTTGCTGAGAAGCCAGGGGCATGTACTAATGGCATATTTGGATGATGTCTTGATTATAGGAAAGACAAAACAGTCAACAGAAGCATCTGTTGCAGTTGTGAAATCAACTTTTGAAAATTTAGGGTTTCTAATTCATCCAAAGAAATCTAGGTTAACACCATGTACCTCTATTAATTATTTGGGGTTCACAGTTGATTCAGTCCAAATGAATATTACTTTGCCCAGGAAAAAAAGGGTGGATTTGATTAAAGATTGTAGTAATCTCCTAAACGAGCAAAAACCTTCAATTAGACAGGTGGCTCGTGTACTGGGAAAATTAGTAGCAGCATTCCCAGCAGTTCAATTAGGACCATTACATTATCAACAGCTGCAGAGAATTAAAGAACAGGCACTGAGAATGCATGTTGGTCATTTTGATAGAACCATGCAACTAACAACAAATGCTGTTTCTGATCTGCAGTGGTGGATTCTACATGTCTCAAGCAGTTCCAGCAAAGTGCTGATTGAACAACCTTCCATGATATTACAAACTGATGCCAGTGCACTAGGATGGGGTGCAACTGACTTAACATCTAACTGCGGAGGCAGATGGAATCAGGAAGAGTCATTGTTACTGCAGACATGGGGAATTAACTATTTGGAGCTTCTAGGATGTTTCCATGGGCTCCAAGCTTACTGTTCTAACACAACTAATAAGCATGTTCAAGTTCAAATTGATAACACAACAGCAGTTGCCTATATTAATCATATGGGTGGAATCAAGTCGGTGTCATGTGACAAAATGGCTAATCAAATTTGGTCTTGGTGTATTGAAAAGAATATTTGGATTTCAGCTATCCATCTACCAGCTAGAATGAATACGATAGCAGACACTAGGTCACGAAAGTTCCATGATAATAAAGAATGGATGTTGAATCAAGAGGTATTCAATGATATAGTAACCAGATTCGGAATGCCCGACATCGACTTGTTCGCATCTAGGCTGAATCATCAGCTAGCGAGATATGTGTCATGGGAACCAGATCCAGGAGCAGTGGCGATTGATGCTTTCTCGCTAAATTGGGGTGGTATGTTTTCATATATATTTCCACCTTTCTGTCTTATAAGCCGATGTTTGCTTAAAATCAGGCAAGATGCTGCTTGAGGGGTATTAGTAGTACCAGATTGGCCTACACAACCATGGTATCCATTGATATTAGAATTAACATCACAAAAATTGATGAAAGTCCCAAAAAGAAAGAATCTATTGCTGCACCCTGTAACAGGGGAACAACATCCATTATATGATCGTTTGGGTTTGTTGATTTGCAGGTTTTAAGAAGGCCTTTTTTGGGGCGAGGACTGTCTGAGCGTACTGTGGACATGCTTACGGCAGCCTGGAGGAAGAGCACTCAAAAACAGTACCTTTCTTATATTAAGAAATGGGAAGAATTCTGTGTACAGAAAAATGTGGAATATAGTACTGCAGATATTTCAGATGTTGTAGAATTTCTGTCAAAACTTTATTATGATAAAGGTCTGAGTTATAGTGCAATTAATTCAGCCAGAAGTGCATTTTCCTCATATTTGGTTCTGGATTCAGAAAGAAACCCAATTGGGTCACACCCACTTGTTTCCAGACTAATGAAAGGAATCTTTAATTCTAGACCACCAAAACCTAGGTATATGACAATCTGGGATGTAAGTGTGGTGCTGAAACTACTTCGTGAATGGTCACCAAGTGTGTCTTTACCTTTGGACAAGCTCAGTATGAAAGTAGTCATGCTAATGGCATTAGTGACAGCACAACGAGTGCAAACTTGGGAAATTACAAATTGACAGAATGGAAGTAACTGAAGACAAGGTTACCTTCTATATCTATGACCTACTAAAGCAAAGTAGGCCAGGTGTGACAGGATTTAAAATTGTGCTAGCAGCATATCCAAATGATCCTTGTCTCTGTGTTAAAACATATTTGTTACAATACATTGAGGTCACAGAGGGTTTAAGAAATATGGAAACTGGGTTGTTGATCACACACAAGAAACCACACAAGAGAGTTTCAGTACAGACTATTTCCAGATGGATAAAATAAGTCTTAAAAGCTGCTGGTATTAACACTGATGTTTTTACGTCTCACTCGACTAGGGCAGCAGCAACGTCGGCGGCCTGGGCGAAAGACGTCCCCGTTGACCATATCCTCGCAGCCACCGGGTGGTCCAATGAGTTGATGTTTCAACATTTTTACCGGCCTATTGTTAATGCGGGGTTGTTTGCAGAAACTATTTTAAGTTCTGTGTAAATTCCTCTGGTTTAAAGGGGATCTGATTCATTTCATTATTGAAATGAATTACTGCATTTGTGGTACAAATGTTATTATGAATGCATGATTGATTATTCTCGTTCCGAGTCAATCTATGCAGTGAGAAGCCGGGATTGATCCACGGCATGAAATCACAAAGCTTTAAAATCTTCACGTAGTCACTCACGTGACTCCGAAGTAAAATAGTAAGATTAAACGAGAACTTACCTAAGTTTGAAGTTTGATCTTTATTTTATGAGGAGTTACGTAGGTGATTACGTGCCCACCACGACCCTACCCTCTATCATAAAGGTCAGATGGAAGTTCTTGTATTACTCATTTTATAATGAGACTATATTACTTCGGTTGTTGTTTTATGTGATTTCACACCGCTGCTTTGAAGATTGACGCGCAGGCGCACTGGCGGGGTTCTTCACGTAATCACCTACGTAACTCCTCATAAAATAAAGATCAAACTTCAAACTTAGGTAAGTTCTCGTTTAATCTTACTATTCCTTCTCTCCAGAGATGCTGCCTGTCCCGCTGAGTTACTCCAGCTTTTTGTGTCATTCTTCACATTAAGTTGGTGAGGTTGGAACATTGCAGGGAGTACAAGAGGGACATGAAGAGGTGTTCGGAAATGGAAGACTATCAAGTGAAACTGGCTGTCATACATAACAGTTTAATGTTGTGGATTGATCCTAATTCTCCACCAATTCTCAAGCCAAGGTATCTGCCTCATGTAATGAAACCAAAATTGGAGACAGAAAATGACAAGTTTCTCAAAGAAAAAGCAATTACACCTGTTGTACATTTTGAGTGGGCAGTTCAAAATGTCCCATCGGCCAAGAAATAAAGCATTTCAGAGGTAAAACACACTGCAAGATATTTCTGCAAGATAGTTCCAGGGTCTTAGTTATGGGAATATTGAAAGATAAAGCCTACAGAATCTGAAAGATATGTTAAGTAGACAAAAAAAAGTATACTTTTTTAACAAACAAAGTACAGTATTTGGGACATTGAAGATGCTGAATCATTGCACCCAATTCTAGTGAAGGTCAAAGTGATTACCAATGTTCATGCTGCAATTAATATAATTTAACTAAATGTGTGTTTGAAATGTACATGTGTTTCATCGTCTACATTTCTTGTTTCCCTTATCCCCAACTGGAAGGAGGGTCTTGACCTGAAACATCACCCATTCCTTCTCCTCAGAGATGCTGCCTGTCCCGCTGAGTTACTCCAGCTTTTTGTGTCTATCTTTGGCTTGAACCAGCATCTACGATGTGCAATGTGAATTAACTGTGAAAATTGATCGGGTGGAAGAAGATTGCACGAATAAGTTTGATTCTGTTCTCCAAACCGTTACATCATATCGGACTGCTATGAAAGATATGGAAACAGCTATGGAACAAATGTCCGAAGATATGCAGAGAATGAAGAAGGATTAGGAGCGTGTCATGGGGCAGTTGGCTAAAAAGTCTGATAAATGCCTTGATTTGGAAGCACGTTCAAGATGGCAGAATTTAAGAATAGTTGGAGTGACAGATGGAAAGGAGGGGAATGAGCCTTGTGAGTTCGCTGCCAACTTACTTAAACATATACTCGACCTGTCCGTCGAACCAAAAATAGAAATGGCACATCAGGTGCAAAGGGCAAAATCAAGAGCACAAACAAAGTCAGGAGCCTCCCCACGACAGATTATTGTGAAATTTCGTGACATTTCAGCTTTGGAAGATGTTATGAAAAAAATCCAATATGGAAAGAATATGATGTTTGGGACTGATACCATCAAACTATCTAGAGAGTATCCCTATGAAATCGCCAAAAAACAAGAATTGTTTTCAAATACACGACAGATCTTGAAAGGACATCAAAAGATCAGGTATGGGATCATGTATCCGGCTAAAATGAGGATCACCTACAATGGTATTGAACATACGTTCATCGAACCAGAAGCAGCTTACAAACATGCTCAAGACATTTTAAAAGAGATAGCTGATTAAGTACATCATCACATCTCCAAGACAAGGCTTTTATTCCACAGATATTGGCAGAGGGGGAGCTGATAAAGATGACTTTAAAAAAAAAAGTCTAAGATGGCGGAGCTTCTCCATGTCTAGACATTTTATCTTTCAAGGACATTCTTTGTTCCAATTCGAGCGAAAGATGGAATAACAAGGACGTGGCTGAATGGGGAACGTAATACAAACGGACTTGAAAATAAATTTTCTGAATTAAAGTCTTTTAAAATTTTAACCCTATACTAATCCTATACTAACACAGAAACTACTGAATTAACATAGTAATAGTAATTAAATCTAATGTGAACTGTTAAAATGGTAAAATGTAATAATCCATTATATTGATTGATCCCCCGGGGAGGAGAAAGTCGGGCTAGATAGATAGATAGCCCTTTATTGTCATTCAGACCGAAGTCTGAACAAAATTGCAACAGTCATACATAAAACAACAATAAACACATATTAACATCCACCACAGTGAGACCACCCAACATCTCCTCACTGTGATGGAGGCAAAAGTCTTAGGTCTACAGTCTCTTCCCTCCTCTTCTCCCTCTGTGCTGAGGCGATACCCCCCGGGCGATGTTTCCCACAGCACAAACACCACGGCCCGGGGTGGTCGAAGCTGCCGCCCACCAGTCCTGCAGACGCGGCCGCTGACCCGCGGCCGAACCACGGACTCAGGCCATCACCGCCAGAACACCGTCCCAGCCACTCTCACGTGAGTATCGTGCCGTCTTCAGCCTCGGGCTGGGCCGCCCCGACATAGGCGCCGAACCTCCCCCGGGCCGGGCCGCCCCGACTTGGGCGTCGCTTCTCCCTCCGGCCGGGCTGTCCCGACATGGGCGTCGCTTCTCCCCCTCTGGCCGGGCCGCCCCGACTTGGGCGTCGCTTCTTCCCTGGGCCGGGCCGCCCCGACATGGGCGTCGCTTCTCCCTCTGGCCGAGCTGCCCCAACATGGGCGTTGCTTCTTCCCCGGGCCGGGCCGCCCCGACATGGGCGTCGCTTCTCCCTCTGGCCGGGCTGCCCCAACATGGGCGTCACTTCTTCCCCGGGCCGGACCGATCCGACTTGGGCGTCGCTTCTCCCTCGGACCGGGCCGCCCCGACTTGGGCGCTCACGGGAGCACTGTTCCAGCCCTGGGCCGGACCACCCTCACGGGAGCGAGCTTAGGGCGAGACCTGACCGGCTCTGCCTCCGGAGCCTCGAGGTCGCCACCTCCATTAGGCCTCAGCGCAGATGGAGGCAGAGAAGGGGAATACGACAAAAAGTCGCATTCCCCCGCAGGGAGAGACTGCAAACCCCGTTCCACCCCCCCACCCCCCCAAAACACAAACTAAAACCCAAAAACTAGACTAAGCAAAACGAAATAAACAACACAAAAAACACAAACAAACAGGACTACCGATGAACAAAATATAAGGAAATAGATTAATAACAGACTAAAAAAAACTAATTTCGATAATAAAATAGGCTTCAGTACAAGTTATGCTTGGGAGGAGGTGAGGAGATTCAGAACCTTGGCAAACAACCAGGAGTCTGACTCTGGTTAACCCCTTCCAACCAGCAGTTGATTAGTACTGAAGGGGAAGCAAATGTAAAAACTGTTAGCATAGGTAAATGGTAGATAAGTTGAAGATTTAGTTAGATAAGACTTAATTAGATATATATATATATATGGTAATGTTGATATATATAACTCGGCTTTGAATTGGCCCCAGCTCCATTTTGCAAGATTATTCAAGGGGGCGGAGCTAAATGTAGCTTAACAACAACGGAAGTCAATAAATGTGTAACTACCACCATTAGGTGGATAATTTGTTACAGTGTCGTTATTTTTAGACACTGTAATATCACTTAAAATTTTTTTTTTTGTCACAATAATTCATTTTTTTTTGTTTTTTTGTTTAAGGACAATTTTAAAAGGGATGTACCAACAGAATTTAATAGTGCAAATCCTCCCCCAACATCCAGAGACCTGAGGTATTGGTTGCACCATATGACTCAAAGGTATTAAAATAATTTAAAATGCAAGACGATAAACAAAAGAAATTTGGAGGAATCACATTTTGCAGTTGGAACATAAGGGGTGCTAATGAACCTATTAAAAGGGGTACGATTTTCACACAACTGAAGTCGCTCAATTCGGACATAATCTTTTTACAAGAAACTCATCTGAAATTGCAAGCTCAGACTAGATTGAGGGCAAATTGGATAGGCCAAACATATCAATCTTCATATATCTCTAAATCTAGAGGCACGACAATTATTATTCGCAAAAGTATACCATTTAAATCAAAGAATATCATAATAGATAAGGAAGGGAGATATCTTATAGTTCCCAGAGAATTTCATGCTACTCCAATCACCTTGGTAAATATTTATGCGCCTAATTTTGATAATCCCCAATTTTTTAATAAAATCCTGAATATAATTTCAGAGTTTAATTATCAAAACGTGATAATTGGGGGAGACTTTAACTGCGTTTTAGATCCGTACCTGGATAAATCTTCACAACAGAACAGGGGTAACACAAAATCTAAAACTAGGGAAATCCTAAATACATACATAAAAAATACAAATAGAACAGATGTCTGGAGGATCGCTAACCCTGCTGGAAGGGAATACTCGTTTTATTCAATGGTACACAAAACCTATTCACATATCGACTATTTTCTAGTAGACACAAAATTAATTCCCTATACATTTTTCTTGAAGGTTATACAGTAGATCCTTAAACGTACACCACTGCTCAATAAGACGGTACATGAGCAGTGGTGTGCGTTTAAGGATCTACTGTATAACCTTCAAGAAAAATTTATTCCTATGAAGAAAAAAAGGGGTAAGGGTAAGAACAGTCAGCCATGGCTCAATAAAACTATAAAGGATAGTATTCGGCTGAAGGCAAGGGCATATAAGGTAGCCAGAGATAGTGGGAGGGTAGAGGATTGGGAAGCATTTAAAGGTCAGCAAAAAATAACTAAGAGATTAATTAAGACGGGGAAAATAGACTATGAAAGGAATTTAGCGAACAACATAAAAACTAATAGTAAGAGTTTTTATAGCTATATAAAAAGAAAAAGGGTGGCTAAGGTGAACGTTGGTCCATTGGAGGGTGAGACTGGAGAGTTGTTGGTGGGGAACATGGAAATGGCAAAGGCATTAAACGAGTATTTTGTATCAGTCTTCACCATAGAAGACACAAAAAATATTCCAACGCTGGATAAACAGGGGGCGGTAGGAATGGAGGAGCTAAATACTATTAAGATCACCAAGGAGGTGGTATTAGGGAAATTAATGAGACTGAAGGAGGATAAATCCCCTGGGCCTGATGGATTACATCCAAGGGTCTTGAGGGAGATAGCGGTGGGGATTGTGGATGCATTGGTGATAATTTTCCAAAACTCCCTGGAGGCAGGAACGGTCCCAGTGGATTGGAAATTGGCCAATGTAACACCTGTATTTAAAAAAGGAAGTAAACAGAAGGCGGGTAACTATAGACCGGTTAGTCTAACATCGGTGGTGGGTAAAATGTTAGAGACAATTATTAAAGAAACACTAACGGGGCACTTGGATGGACATGACTTCATCGGACAGAACCAGCATGGTTTTGTGAAGGGGAAGTCCTGTTTAACGAATCTGCTCGAATTCTTTGAGGAAGTAACAACCCGGGTGGATAAAGGGGAACCGGTGGATGTGGTATACTTGGACTTCCAAAAGGCTTTTGACAAGGTGCCACATAAGAGACTATTGCTAAAAATAAAAAATTATGGGATTCGGGGTAATATATTAGCATGGGTAGAGGATTGGCTAACAAATAGGAAGCAGAGAGTGGGGATAAATGGTTCATATTCGGGATGGCAACCGGTAACTAGCGGGGTTCCGCAAGGGTCGGTGCTGGGACCCCAGTTGTTCACAATTTATATAAATGATTTGGAGGAGGGAACCAAGTGTAATATATCAAAATTTGCGGACGATACAAAAATGGGAAGAAAAGTAGGGGATGAGGAGGATAGGAAGAGTCTGCAAAAGGATATAGATAAGCTAGGTGAGTGGGCAACAACTTGGCAGATGAAATTTAATACTAATAAATGTGAAGTCATTCACTTTGGGAAAAAAATGATAGGGCAAGTTATTTTCTAAATGAGGAGGAGCTGCGCTGTAATGCAACGCAAAGGGATCTAGGGGTAGTAGTACATGAATCACTAAAAGTTAGTATGCAGGTGCAGCAAGCTATCAGGAAGGCCAATGGAGTTTTGGCCTTTATTGCTAGGGGGATTGAGTATAAAAACACGGAGGTCTTGCTGCAGCTGTACACAGTATTAGTGAGACCACATTTGGAATACTGTGTACAGTTCTGGGGTCCATACTTAAGAAAGGATGTACTGGCCCTGGAGGCAGTGCAGCGAAGGTTTACAAGATTAATTCCTGCAATGAGGGGATTGACATATGAGGAAAGGTTAAGTAGGCTGGAACTCTACTCTTTGGAGTTTAGAAGAATGAGAGGCGATCTCATTGAAACATATAAGATCGTGAGGGGCCTTGATCGGGTGGATGCACCGAGGATGTTCCCAATGATCGGGGAAACTAGAACTAGGGGACATAGTTGCAGAATAAGGGGGGGCTCTTTTAAAACTGAGATGAGGAAGAACTTCTTCACCCAGAGGGTGGTTAATTTATGGAATTCACTGCCCCAGGGAGCAGTGGAAGCAGAAACATTAAATATATTTAAGTCTAAAATAGATGTTTTTTTAGCTGCCAAGGGGATAAGGGGCTACGGGGAGAGGGCAGGGATATGGACCTAGGTAGGGTTAGTATAGTAAGACCTGAGTGATCTCCTGGACAAGTGTCGATCGCCTGGATTGGGGTCGGAGAGGAATTTCCCGGATTTTTTTCCCGAATTGGACCTGGGTTTTTATCCGTTTTTTTGCCTCCCCAGGAGATCACTCGGTTCTTGGGGTGGAGAGGGGTGATAGCGCTATAAAGGGGAGGGTAGTGTCTTGTGTTCTGTGTCTTGTGTCTACTGTTTGTGGGTAGGGGTGTTTGTTTGGTGTTCAGCCATGAGCGAATGGCGGTGCGGGCTCGATGGACCTGGTGGTCTGCTCTCGCACCTACTTTCTATGTTTCTATGTTTCTATGTTACATCATCACGTCATCACGTCTCCAAGACAAGGACCCAAAATATCACAACAGCACAATTCCTGATCACTCCCCGTTAACTTTTTTTTTTAACTCGAAGGAATGCCTAATAATAAATCGTTTTGGAGGTTTAATCCTCAAATCCTAAATGACCCACAAGGTGGTATATATTTAAAACAACAGATGGAACTTTTTTTCGAGACTAATGACACCCCAGATACTTCACCAACCTTACTATGGGAATCGTTTAAAGCATTTATCAGAGGATCTATAATCTCATATCAAGCCTTTCTAAATAAAAATAATAAGAATGAACAAAGGCAGTTAGAAGAACGAATTAGACAACTGGATTTAGACAATGCTAAAGAGCCAACTATAGATAAACATAATAAAATAACAATATTGAAATTTAAATTAAATAAAATATTATCAGCAAATGTTATAAGATTATTTCAAATTACAAAACAAGAAAATTTTGAATTTGGGGATAAACCGCATAAACTTTTGGCACAAATGAAAAAACGGGTAAAAGATCATACGATTTTAAAGATTAAATCAGATAAAGAGGAATTGTTAACTACCTAAAGATATTAATAAAAGATTTGCTCAAAAATTATATACATCTAAAGCGTTAGCAGATAGTACTGAAGTTATAGCGTTCTTGGATAATTGTAATCTCCCGAAACTTAATTTGATCGAACAAGAGGAATTAGGGGCACAAATCTCAACTAAGGAAATAGAAGAAACAATAAACTCATTAAAGAATGGAAAAACACCAGGACCAGATGGATTTAGTAATGAATTTTATAAAAGATTTTATGAGATAATTACACCACGGTTACATAAAATGTATACATATGCTTTTAAAGAACAAACACTACCAGAAACATTAGCGGAATCAACGATTACACTTATACCTAAAAAAGATAAAGATTTAGAAGACCCGG
This sequence comes from Malacoraja senta, assembly GCA_038087875.1. Lineage (NCBI taxonomy): Eukaryota > Metazoa > Chordata > Chondrichthyes > Rajiformes > Rajidae > Malacoraja > Malacoraja senta. Next base: position 127,801 of record JAXLNO010004473.1, read on the forward strand.
GTTCATACAGAGCTATTGCGCTGTTAAATACAGATAAAAAAATATTAGCGAAAACATTTTCTAGAAGATTAAGTAAATATGTTAGTAAATTAATAAATGCGGATCAAACGGGGTTTATACCCAAGAGATATTCATGCAATAATCTGAGACGTCTGTTTAATATAATGCATTCATATAAAACCGAAGAACAAGACTTATCAATTATTTCATTGGACGCAGAAAAAGCATTCGATCAAGTGGAATGGGACTACCTTGTTAAAGTATTGCAAAAATTTCAAATGGGAGAGAATTTTATTTCATGGGTAAAACTATTATATGACAGGCCCACTGCCAGAATATGAACTAATAATATGTTGTCCCCGAAATTTCATTTATCAAGGGGACAGGGATGTTCACTATCACCTCTGCTATTTGCTCTTTTAATAGAACCTTTAGCGGAAAGCATTAGAATGCATCCGAATATCCATGATTATAATACAAAATACTCAAATAATAAAATATTATTATACGCTGATGATGTACTACTATATATCACAAAATCACAAATCAGTATACCAAATATATTAAATATAATAGAGGAATTTGGATCCTTTTCAGGATACAGAATAAATTGGAATAAAAGTGAAATTATGACGATAAAACCCCAAGACTCAACACACCTGTTAAAATTCCCTTTTAAAATTGCTTCAGAAAAATTTAAATATTTGGGAATTGAAATTACTAGAAAATATAAATCTTTATTTAATGCAAACTATATGCCCTTACTTAATAAATTAAACACACTGATTAAATTTTGGAAAACTCTTCCGATGTCTCTAATAGGCCGAATAAATGCTATAAAAAATGACCTTTCTACCACAAATTTTATATCTATTCCAATCAATACCAATATACTTACCAATTTTTTTAAACTGGATGCCGATATCACAAATTTTATATGGTAGTATAAATCCCATAGAATTCAAAAGAAGACATTTGTGCAAACCTAAAGAATTTGGTGGATTAACACTCCCTAATTTTTTGTATTATTATTGGGCAGCAAATGTCAAAAATATGATTCACCTGTTGGACAACTCGGTCCAGCAGGTGAATTGGATAGTAATGGAGAGAGAGGATTGTTCCCCTTTTAATATAGGAGCGATCCTTCTCTCACCAACAAAATTGAATAATACAATATATAGTAAAAATCCAATTATTCATAGTACAATTAGAATATGGAAACAAATAAAATTAACTCTAAAATTAAGAAACCTATCGCTTCTATCACCTATAGTTAATAATCCGTTGTTTAAACCATCTATTATAGATAAATCATTTATATACTGTGACAGAATAGGAATTAAAACGTTTGGAGACATGTATGATAATGGAATTTTTTTAATCATTTCACCAACTACAACTTAAATACAATTTGAGAAGTAATCAATATTTTAAATATTTTCAAATCCGTGACTATTTGAAAAAATATACACAAGAATATCAAAATTTATCTCCAGACCTATTAGACGATGCTATGAATATAAAGTCGGAATCAACTAATTTAATATCATACTTGTATAATATCATCCTAAATATAGAAATACCATAATCTGATAGAATTAGAAGAGATTGGGAACAAGAACTAGCTATAAAAATCTCGAAAGAGAGTTGGGATAAACACTTGCTATATGTGCACAAATGCTCGATTAATGTAAGACACATTCAAATTCAATTTAAAACTTTACATAGACTATACTACTCAAAAACTAAAATAAGTAAATATTATCCAAATGTCTCTTCTATCTGTGATAAATGTCTATCCCAAGAAGCAACTATAGCACATTCTTTTGTTTTTTGTATAAAAATTCAAAACTTTTGGAATTAAATCTTTGAAATTTTTACGAAATTATTTAAAATAAAACTGAAACCGAATGCAGAACTGATTATTTTCGGAACAATGGAAGCCAGCTTTGAGCTGACTTCGTTCCAAAAGAGCTTCCTTAATTACGGCTTAATAATGGCAAAAAAACTTATACTTAAATTCTGGAAAAACGCTCCCACACCAACAATAAAAATGTGGATTTCTAATATGTCCAAACTGTTACACCTGGAAGACATGAGATTCCTCTTAGCAGGCAAATCAGACCATTTCCAAAAGATTTGGTCTCCATTTATCGACTTATTACAAGCATAGGGTGCAACAAAACGTTGAAAATAAATGGTTTCAGGACCTGGTGAGGGTTGTGTAAAGATACGAAGTAGGTACATCCCTTTTATCTTATCTTATCTTATCTTACTTTCTGTTCTCTATTTTTTTTTCTTTCTTTTTCTTTGGTTTTCTGTTTAACTCTTTCTTATGGTTTATGTCCCTACGGGTTTCTCTGGACCACTCTTTCACTCACTCACTATCTTTGCTAACTCTTTCTATCTTTCTTCTTTTTAAAGTTTAAAATAAGAAGTGGTACAAGGAATGTATACTTTTATTTTTGCTTGATATCACTGCAATGTACAATACTTCTAATAAAAAAAAATTAAAAAAACAAAAACAGCATCTACAGTTCCTTCCTACACGTGTATTGCTAAATCTAGCAATGCACTTAGCTCCATTGCACCAATTTCTGTGAACGAGAGTTTTAGAGCTGGAAAGAAATTCAAGAACAGCTTTTTGCCTATTCCCAGGAATTGCTACAGTCTCCTATCTGTTGATCCATGATTGTACAGGTAGAGTTAATCTTATCTGAGGTATCATCATACAGTGGTCTTAGTGGTCCATCAGATAAAGGATGAAGAGATGATAGGATCTTGACAACAGCTGGGAGCACATTGAACTGGATAAAGAAGGTTTAGCTCTCATGTTTGGAGTCCCAAAGTTCCATAGGCATATATAAAGATGTTACTGTCATTTACATGGATCGCAAACTTACAGAATAAAGCAAATGCCTCAAATGATTTCACATGAGATCAAAAATGAAAGGAATAGAGAGGGTAAATGCACAGTCTTTTATCTAGAGTAGGAGAATCAAGAAACGAGGGTGGCACGGTGGAGCAATGGTAGAGTTGCCACCTTACAGAGCCAGAGACCCGGGTTTGATCCTGACTACAGGTGCTGTCTGTACTGAGTTTGTAGGTTTTCCCCATAAGCGACGTGAAATAAAATAGCATACATAATGCAAATTCTACCCCCTTTCTTCCTCGCCTTAATGGATAAGTGGCAACTGTGGAGGCCTAAATGGGCCCGACTATGGGTGAACTGGGGTTGGGGACTGGACTTTGTGCCTTCCCTCATGGTGGGAGCCATTGTGGGGGGATGTTTAGTGTTAAGACTATCTTGGTGTAATGTCTGTATTCTTCTCTTTTTTCGTGTGCTGCATAATGGCAAAAAGCATTTCACTTCACTACACCTGGGTGTATGTGAATGTGACAAATAAAAACTACTTTGACTTTGACTTTGACTTAAATGGAGCCAGCCAGCTGTTCAGACTTTGAAAGATAGAATCAAGAAAAATGCATTGAAACCAGTGTAATGGTTCCTGAATCGTTACTGCAGCACATTACAGTTTGCCTTTGGACAGTCTCCTGTCGACTTACTCATGACAAGGAAGCTGAGGTCAATGTCATTAGAGAGGAGCATTGGGAGCAGTTGTTATTGGGTTAGTTCACATCTGACATGTGGGAGTGACTTAAAGAACAGTTGATCAAAATTCCAGGACTGGCATGGACCAGCCAGGAGGAGAGATAAGAATGGTAAAATAAGGGAACCTTGTATGAGCAAAGAGTTTGTAAATTTGGTCAAAAAGGGAAAGGACGTGTATGCAAGGTTTAAGAAGATAAAATAAGACAAGGCCTTAGAGGAATATAAAGCAAGGAGGAAAGAACTCAAGACAGCAATTAGAATGACCAATGTGGCTTTGGCAAAAGAAAATCCCAAGATATTTTACACCCCTACATTAAAAATAAGGTACCCAGGGAGAAATTAGGACCATTAGGATATATGAAGGAATGAGGATAGGTCAGTTGCTGTTGTCTACATGAATTTTAATAAGTAATTTGATAAAGTCCCCCTTGATAGGCATGGATAGATCCGAAAGATAAAATGCATGGGATTAACAGAGACTTGATTGTAAGGATTTATAATTGGTTTACTGATAGGAAATGAAGGGTTGTGGTGGAAGGGCATATTCAGGCTGACGGTCTGCAACCAGGGCAGTTCTGCAGCGATCAGTGCTGGAACCTCTGTTGTTTGTGAAAGAGATAAATTACTTGGACATAAATGTAGAAAGGTTGGTTAGTAAGTTTGCAGATGACATCAAGATTGCTGGTGTGCCAGGATGGCTGTCAAAGTATATAACAGGATATGTATCAGCTACAGAAATGGGCAGAAAAATGGCAGATGGAGCTTAATGTCATCAAGTGTGAGGTGTCAAATGTAAGGAGAAATATACATATAATGGCACGACCCTAAGTAATATTGATTTACAGAGGGATCTTGGGATCCAAATCTAAAACTCCCTGAAAGTGGCAACACAAGTAGTGTAAAGAAGGCATATGGTAAACTTACCTTAATAAGCGAGTTCGGGTACTCCGAAAAATGCAAGGCATTATGGGATTTGTCAAAGATCATTTGTGATAAAGAAAAAGCGAATGAAGCGCTGGCTGTATAAACTGTGTATAAACTGTTAACTATTCTACCAATTAATTAATCTAGAGTTCTGTCAACTCAATAGCTTCCTTTCTTGTTCTGCTTTTCACACACTACTTACACAGTCCCAGTTCTAGTTCAGTTCATTAATCTGCAATTATGAGATTTTCAAAAAGTTAAATAATTTATTATTTTCATTTAATCCTTAATGTGTTTGCTACTGAAATAAGGAAATATTACGTTTGAAACATTTTTTTATCTTTAGTCATAATTTATGAATAAAAATATATCTAATCTGAGGAACGGGGATGCCAGGTAGCGGGAGAGCGGGGTGTAATAGCGAGAGACAATAGACAATAGACAATAGGTGCAGGAGTAGGCCATTTGGCCCTTCAAGCCAACACCGCCATTCAATATGATCATGGCTGATCATCCCCAATAAGTACCCCGTTCCTGCCTTCTCCCCATATCCCCATATCCCTATTTTTAAGAGCCCTATATAGCTCTCTCTTGAAAGCATCCAGAGAACCTGCCTCCACCGCCCTCTGAGGCAGAGAATTTGACAGACTCACCACTCTCTGTGAGAAAAAGTGTTTCCTCGTGTCAGTTCTAAATGGCTTACTCCTTATTCTTAAACTGTGGCCCCTGGTTCTGGACTCCCCCAACATCGGGAACATGTTTCCTGCTTCTAGCGTGTCCAAGCCCTTAACAATCTTATATGTCTCAATGAGATCCCCTCTCATCCTTCTAAACTCCAGAGTGTACAAGCCCAGCTGCTCCATTCTCTCAGCTTTCAGCGTGAGAATCACGCCTTGGAGCAAATTCTCACGCCCTCACGCTCATGATCGAGTTCTCACGCTGAGTTCAGTCCCTGCACAGTTTGTCCCTTTGCGCCGCGTGCCAGGGATCTGCACAGTCTGGGGAAGCGCGTCGGTTGCCGGCTGTGAGTGACGTCGCGTCTCTTCTCTTTTGGTTGGATGTGCAGCCGCCGGGTGTCAGCAGCTCTATGTGCCGGCTGTGACCGCTGCGCTGCCGACCGCCGCTGCAGCCTTGCTCCCTCCCTCCCTCCTGCCCTTCAACTCACACGCCAGCGCCGCTAATCCATGCTACACCGTGCCTGCCAGACTCTCGATTGGGCAGCCGGGGAGAGAGAGGGAGGGGGGAAAGAGGGAAAGAAAAAAAGGGAGGGATGGAGGCAAAGCGAGACAAGGGGAGGGAATGTAGAAAGGGGATGAAGGAAGGAAAGGAGAAAGTGGAGAAAGAGGGAGGGGGAGGAAAGAGGGAAGGATGGGGGCAGGAGGGAGGAAGGGGTTGGTGGAGTGGGTGTGTGTGCTTGTGTGTCTGTCTCCCTGTGTGTGTCTCCTTGTTTGTGTATGTGTGCCTCCCAATGTGTGTCTCCTTGTGTGTGTGTGTCTCCCTGTGTGTGTGTGTCTCCCTGTGTGTGTGTGTCTCCCTGTGTGTGTGTGTGTCTCCCTGTGTGTGTGTGTCTCCCTGTGTGTGTGTGCATGTCTGTGTGTCTCCCTGTGTGAGTGTCTCCTTGTGTATGTGTGTGTCTCCCTGGGTGTGTGTGTGTGTCTGTGTGTCTGTGTGTCTCCCTGTGTGTGTGTCTCCCTGTGTGTGTGTCTCCCTGTGTGTGTGTCTCCCTGTGTGTGTGTGTCTCCCTGTGTGTGTGTGCGTGTCTGTTTGTCTCCCTCAGTGTGTGTGTCTCCCTGTGTGTGTGCGCGTGTCTGTGTGGCTCCCTGTGTGTGTGTCTCCTTGTGTGTGTGTCTCCCCGTGTTTGTTGTTTGTCTCCCTGTGTGTGTGTGCATGTCTGTGTGTCTCCCTGTGTGTGTGTGTCTCCCTGTGTGTATGTGTGTGTGTGTGTGTGTGTGTGTGTGACTCCCCGTGTGTGTGTCTGTGTGTCTCCCCGTGTGTGTGTCTGTCTGTCTCCCTGTGTGTGTGTGTGTGTGTGTGTGTGTGTGTGTGTGTGTGTGTGTGTGTGTGTGTGTGTGTGTGTCTTCCTTTGTGTATGTGTCTCCCTGTGTGTCTGTTGTCACATCCTGGCCTTAGACAGGGCTGCCAACTCTCACGCTTTGAGCGTGAGAGTCACGCATTTCAGCCAATGCTCACGCCGGTGACAGAATTCTCACGCTGTCTTCAGTCCCTGCACAGTTTGTCTCTTTTGTGCCACATCACAGCGATCTGTGCAGTCTGGGGAAGCGCGTCAGTTGGCGGCTGTGAGTGACGTCACATCTCTTCTCTTCATTCTTGGTTGGATGTGCAGCTGCCGACAACATGAAGCAGCCGGAGATAGAACTAAGCAGGTGAATTGGTTGTAAAATATGGGGGGGACCACAATGAGGCCAAACATCTAGGACAGGGTTCGGCAACCTATGGCACATGGGCCGAATCCGGCCCATAACCCGAAAAACCGCGGGGTTTTTTCAATTCGTTTTCACGGGGTCGGGGCAGGCAAGCCGACCGGAGAACTGCAGCCAGTCCCTGGGACGCGAGCTGATCTGGGAACGGCAGTCAGTTTTTTATGGCAGTCAGATTTTTTGTTGACTGCCATAATTTCTGAAATGGTCTTAAAGTAACTTAAATGTTATAAATCAATAATAAGTGATTTTTGTCCAAACAATTGGAACTTGCATAAAATGTTTGCATTATTAGCAGGGCTGCCAACTCTCACACATTGAGCGTGAGACTCACGCATTTCACAAAACTCTCATGCTCTCACGCTGATCATAAAATTACATAATGAGAATAGGACCTGTTTTGCTTAACAAATAGTGTAGGAAGGAATTGCAGATGCTGGTTTAAACTGAAGATAGACACTAAAAACTAGAAAAACTCAGCAGGACAGGCAGCATCTCTGGAGAGAAAGAATGGGTGATGTTTCGAGTTGAGGCCTTCAGCCTGAAGAGGTTGAAAACCAGCCATAAAACACAATGACTGGACATGTGTGTTATCCAACTAAGGGCAGAAATCAGAATCATGTGTTCATCTGTATTCACGTGACACCATAATAAATATATTACAGAAAAAATAATTTAATGGGGTGGCACGGTGGCGCAGTGGTAGAGTTGCTGCCTTACTACCACATGGGTTTTCTCTGGATATTTTCCGGTTTCTCCCATATCCGAAAGAAGTGCAGGTTTGTAGGTTAATTGGCTGCTGTAAATTGTCCCTGGCATGATGGATGGAATTGGTGTATGATAGATTGCTGGTCGGTGTGGACTTTGTGGGCGGAAGGGCCTGTTTCCATATATATTTTTACATATATATCTTAATTTCATTGAACCATATATGATTGAATATGTGGCATTATTTTCATCTTGTTTCTATATTCAAAGGGTAAGGTTGAAACCGTCTGAAGAAGGGTTTCGACCCGAAACGTTGCCTATTTCCTTCGCTCCATAGATGCTGCCGCACCCGGTGAGTTTCTCCAGCAATTTTGGCTACCTTCGATTCTCCAGCATCTGTAGTTCCTTCTTGAACAAGGTTGATTAATTTATTTGTGCAGAACAGTGATGGAAGTCCGACTTTTGTTTTGTTTCTCTGAGTTTTTCTCTGTATATATACATAACAGCATGAATATAATCTGATTTCCATATAGGAATACAGTCATTCATGTGCTGCACCTGTTGATCAGAGCCTGGCTCTATTGTGGAATGTAATTAGGAATGTAATTTAGCCAAACCTTATTCATACCTAATCCAATTTAAAGCATAAATGTTGCATTCAAATGCAAGTTAAAAGACTCGCTACAGTATGCACCAGATTGCACAATTTCAAGCTGAAAAATGCAAAAGCTCCCTACCGTGGGAGGGGGAACACCCCCCTCCCACACCTGCCCCCCCACCCCCAGTCGCTACGCTCCCTCACAATTTCTCACTCTCGACTCTCACCCAATGTTGGCAGCCCTGATAAAGGCCAACATGCCATTCGCTTTCTTCACTGCCTGCTGTACCTGCATGCTTACTTTCATAGACTGATGTACAAGGACCCCCAGATCCCATTGTACTTCCCCTTTTCCCAACTTGACGCCAACAAGGACCCCCAGACCCCATTGTACTTCCCCTTTTCCCAACTTGAGAGGGAGGGGTCAGATGTGAATGGGAGACAGGGGGAGAGTCTGGACTGGCGGAGAGACATTCTCGGCAGCTGAGCTGCTGCGTGTGTGCAGACCTGTGTTTTGTCCGTGGTCAGGATCGAGCCCGGGTCACCGGTGCTGCGGGCACTGTTGAATTGCTACTGAACCATCCCTGTCCCCTCCCTAGTGTCCCGTCCCTGTCCAGGGGTGGCCAGAGATGTCCGGGGTGACCCTGGACTGGCGGGGTGCCGGCCGGATGGTGGCGGCCCCGGGCTTGCAGCCGGCACGGGGGGACGCGCTGGCTCCGGCTCTGCTCCGGCTCCCGGGGTGCCCATTACCCGGCGGGATGGGGAATGTCAGCTGTGCCTCTCGACAGTGGCTGTCGGTTGGCCCCCTCTAGTATGTATTTGGTCTGAGCAGAGTTGGGCTGGAGTTGGCACTTCTTCTCTGCATTGGCTGTAGGCCTGGGGCCTCTGCTGCTCCGGGCCAGTGTCCCGTCGGTCCGGGCTGGCCCTGGACATCTCCGTCCACCTTTGGACAGGGATGGGGCACTCGGGGGGGGGGGGGGGGTGGCAGTGAGACTGCACTCACAAATCTGCCTCCTGGGATTTTGCAGGAGAGGGGTGCATGGTTCACCCATGAATAATAACCCTGCACACCCCGCGAGGTCAGCCAGAGTGAGAATGGAACCCATACACCCAGGCTGAGGGGGACCGGACCATGATTCATTAGATTGTCACTGCTGAGATTTCTGCATGGACCAGAAGGGAGGGAGAAATAGTGTCACTAACCCAGTGGCGGTTCTGCGGCGCTTGCAGCATCGGAGACCAGGTTCGGTCCTGGCTGCGGAAGAAGCGCGGGTCTGTATACACGCAGCGGCTCAGCTGCCGAGAATGTTTTTCACAAGTGACCTATGACCTGGACATGCACAGTCGGAATACCGAACTCGCTTATTGGTCGAATCATTGTGAATAAGGATCAAAAGTTCATGGTGCAGCTTTATACAACTTTTGTTGGGCTGCATTTGGAATATTGCGTGATGGTTCTGGTTGCACCAATACAGGAAGAAGGTGAAGGCTTTTGGAAAGGGTGTAGTGGAGGTTTAAGAGGAGGTCCAGCACCTGACAACCTGGTGTGCCAACAATAACCTCGTCCTCAACTCCAAGAAGACGAAGGAAATTATTGTCGACTTCAGGAAGGTCAGAGGGGGCAGACATACCCCCATCCATATAAACGGGACTGAGGTGGAGCGCGTCTCCAGCTACAAATTCCTCGGGGTACACATCGCGGAGGATTTGTCCTGGTCCCTCAACACCTCCAAGCTGATCAAAAAGGCACAGCAGCGCCTTTACTTCCTGAGGAGGCTCAAGAAAGCCCACCTGTCCCCCCAGATCCTGACCAACTTCTACCGGTGTACCATCGAGAGCATCCTGACCACCTGCTTCACGGTATGGTACAGCAGCTGCACTGTTGCGGACAGGAAGGCACTACAACGGGTGGTGAAAACCGCGCAGCACATCATCGGTGCCCCGCTCCCTGCCATGGATGCCCTCCACCGAAAACGGTGTCTGAAACGGGCTGGGAAGATCATTAAAGACCCCTCCCACCCCAACCATGGACTGTTTGCCCTCCTCCCATCAGGGAGGCGGTACAGGAGCCTCAGGTCTCGTACCAGTAGGATGAGGAACAGCTTCTACAATTATACCGTCGCATTGCTGAACTCGGAGTCCCACCGATAGATTCCTCTGGTCCCTCCGTCCCCATTGTTAATTATTCTGTATTTTGGATTATTCTGTATCCTCTTTTAAAAAAAAATTCTATATTGCACTACTACTACGGACTGACGCAAAACTGCATTTCGTTGTACCCATACTCAGTATTTGTGCAATGACATTAAAGTTGAATTGAATTGAATTGAATTGAATAATGCCTGGATTAGAGGGTATTATCTACAAGGAGAGGTTGGACAGGTTTGGATTGTTTTCTCTGGAATGCCGGAGACATAGATTGGATAGGCAGTAAGAACCTTTTTCCCCAGGATGGAAATATCAAATACTATGGGCATATTTTTAAAGTTGTGGAGCAAAGTTTTTTACATAGAGGATGGTGGGTGCATGGAATGTGCTGCTAGTGGTGATGGTGGGGACAGATACAGTAGTAGTATTCAATAGGCATTTGGAAAGGCACATGGATATGCAGGGAACGGGGAGAGGAAGAGAGAAGATACGGATCATGTGCAGTATGATAAGAGTTGGCTTTGGCATGTTGAGCACAGACATTGTGGCCAATGGGCTTGTTCCTGTGCTATACTGTTCTATGTTCTATGTTTTATGTTCTAACCTTAGATATTATTGGTTTCAACCTGAAAACCAAAATACAAAACTCATTATTACAAATGAAAGGATACTATGATGGGAAAACAAGACAAATGATTCAGACCCAAGGATGAAGCCTTTGTTCCTAATTTCTGTTTTGGTGGATTCCTTATTGATAGCACATGGAAATGGATAAGTCATTGAATGAAATAGAGGAAATATGATCAAGGATCATTTAATTATTACAAGCCTGAAAGCATGATCAAGTGTGGATAATTGTACACTGTCAAGAATTGTTCTGAGGAACTGCTGAAGAAATGTCCGGACCTGTGCAGGTTTCCATTGCAACCATGTAGGCTTGGAAACAGCCTGCAAATAGGTTATGTACCAGAGAGAGGAAATCTCCAATAGTTTTAAATTACTTTGTGCAGTCATCTCGGTCAGGATTAAACACATCAGTACCCATCACACATCTCTCATTTAGCCAGAACAATGTGAGTCCATGTGATAACATTATGTTTTGCAAAGTTCTGCTTAAACACAGGACCTCACTATGTGGACTGCAAAGATTTTGGCCAGGAAGTTGCCAACAGCTGTTGGTTGGAATGTATATACACCCTAATCATGCAGCTCAGCAATACTCACGAGATGCCTATAGTGAACTGTAAGCTCTGGTTCATTATTCAATTGTTCTTGCTGCACATAAATTGGCTGCAACTTTTGCTACATTACACTTATTTAAAAGCCACTTCAAAAATACTTAAGTAGCTGTAAGTCTGAAGAAGGGTCGCGACCCAATACGTTGCCTATTCCTTCTCTCCATATATGCAGCCTCACCCGCTGAGTTTCTCCAGCAATTTTTGTCTACCTAAGTAGCTGTAAAGTGCTTTGGGATGATCAGAATACATACAGTGGTAGAACCCAAGGCCAATTTACAATCCTCCATCAACAGGCATAAAGAGCAAAAGGGAAGGGATTCCGCATCAGTGAGCCACAGGAGTGGCAAGGGTGGTGGAGAAATTTGTGAAATTTTGGTAATGTGTGTAAACAGTATTGAGTGTTTGTATAGCCTCCGAGAATGTTGGATGAATTTTTTGCACGGTTCCTTTATTGTATATATTTATTACTTCAATAAAGTCTATCTTTTATAACACTTTTCTACTTGCCCTGCCCGTCAGCCGCGTCACAATGTCGTCGCAATGGGATCCTGACTCATTTACATAAAAAATCATGATTTTCAAAATCGTTTTAATTAAATTCTTTAATTTTCATTGACAGCTAACATTGTGTTTAGGTTTTTTTAATGAAAAAACCCGATTTTCATTGAGAATTCCATTAAAAAAAATCGTGATTTTCATTGTGGGAGGGGGATTTCATTTAAATAAAAACATTGCGATTTTCATTGTGGAGCAGTGGGATAGGTGGGAGGTGAGGAGTGAGGGAGCAGGGGATAGAGGGAGAGGAGGGGGGTAGGGGGAGAGGGGTTATGGAGCGAGTGAGGGAGTGACTGAGGGTATCCGTGCATGTGGATTTTAAAATAACTGAAAGTTTCCCGCGCCTGCATAGTGGGCCCGGTATCCGCGCGTGCGGGATTTGAAATGACCACAGCGCTGAGGCTGGGGCGAGGTCTGGGGGCGGCGGCGCTGCTCCTCCGGGCCTGCGTGGAGGGAGAGGAGCGGGACCCGGGGCAAGGACTAGGCCGCAGCCTCTGCCTCTGCCTCAAGTACAACTTCATCGCTGACGTGGTGGAGCAAACAGGGCCGGCGGTGGTTTACATCGAGATCCTGGGGAGGTGAGGAGGGAAAGTGGGGAAGGAGGGGGGATAGAGGGAGAGGAGAGGGTACGGAGGGGCGAGGGGTTATGGTGGGAGGGAGTAACTGAGGTTAGGGGCAAGGAGAGGGAGGGAGAGGTTAGGGAGGGAGTGGGGGAGGGGAGGAGGAGAGGAGGAGAGGGGAAAGAAGAGGGAGGATCAAGAGGAAGGGGAGGGAGTGCTAGGGGATGAGGGGGAATGGAGGAGGATAGGGGTAGGCAGAAGTATGGCAAGGTAATGGAGGAGGGGAGGGGGAAGAGAGAAGTGGGGAGGGAGGGGGTGAGGGGAGGAAGCAGAGGAGGGTTGGTGGAAGGTGGATAATGGAGGAGGGGAATAGGGGACTGGAGTTAGAGTGAGGCATTCACATTGATCCTATATTTAAAAGTTTTTGTCATTTTAAACTTTAAAAACATCAGCCGTGCCTGCGCAGTTAAGAACTATGGGTGAGTGGTGGAATATTGCGTTGGAGGAACGGGACCCAACAGGTCCGCACTTGGTCTAGTTTTGAAATTAAATTTTGTTTTTAAAGAAATGTTGCCGACTGGCCCACTCAAGACTGCAAGAGGACGTGCTGAGGGACGCACTGAAGCTTGGTGCAGCGGATGCCAAGATGGGAGGACCACAGTCTAGTGTCCTTCTGCCGCTGGACATTGTGGGGCAGGGTGCAGTGGAGACACCCCTCAAATAAGGGAAGGGATGTCACCCCAGAGGGCCACATGAGGGGCTAGGGGTCAGGTAAAATTTGTAAACACTACGTTACAACGCAGCCTCCAAGAATGTCAGTAGAATTTTTGAATAAAGATTCTTTTGAATTTTAAAAAATGAAGTGATTATTTTAATTCCTAAGAATATCTAGAAGAGTATAGGTTGATTAAGAATTATGATTTTCTTCCACTTTCACGCACAGTAATAATAATAATAATAATACATTTTATTTATATAGCGCTTTTCAGGACTCAAAGTCGCTTTACATTGAGAGTCAAGAATAAACAAAACAAATAGAGCAGTAAGACAGAGATGCAAAGGGGAGGGGAACATGGGACTAAGGGTATGCAGAGGTGAAGAGATGGGTCTTGAGGCGGGACTGGAAAATGGTGAGGGACTCAGAATTTCGGATCAGTTGTGGGAGGGAATTCCAGAGCCTGGGAGCTGCCCTGGAGAAGGCTCTGCCTCCAAAAGTGCAGAGGTTTGATTTCGGAGTGGAGAGGAGACCAGCTGATGTGGATCTGAGGGACCGTGAGGGTTGGTAGGGGGAGAGGAGGTCAGTGAGATAAGGGGCGGCCAAGTGGTTGAGGGCTTTGTAGGTGAGGACCAGGATTTTGTAGATGATCCGGTGGGAAATGGGAAGCCAGTGGAATTCTTTGAGAACTGGGGTGATGTGGTGCCAGGATTTGGTGTGGGTAATGAATCGGGCGGCTGCATTCTGGACCAGTTGGAGTCGGTTGATGTTGCTGGAATTGATGCCAAAGAGAAGAGAGTTACAGTAGTCCAGTCGGGAGGAGATGAAGGCATGGATGAGTCTTTCACCAGCGGGGGGTGTGAGAGAGGATCTGATTTTGGCAATGTTGCGGAGGTGAAAAAATGATGGTTTGACAACTTGGCGGATGTGAGGCTCAAGGGAGAGGGTTGAGTCAAAGATCATGCCAAGGTTGCGTGCCTGAGGAGATGGGGAGACAGTGGTGCCGTCAATAGTGATAGTGGGGTTGTTAATTTTAGTGAGTGTTGATTTGGAGCCAATGAGGAGAAATGCTGTTTTGCTACTGTTTAATTTAAGGAAGTTGAGTTGCATCCAAGATTTGATGGCTGATAGGCAGGAGTTGATATGGGAGAGAGGGGGGTGGTGGGGGGACTTGGTGCTGAGATAGATCTGGGTGTCATCAGCATAGCAGTGGAAGTCCAGGTTGAAGTGACGGAGTATATGACCAAGGGGGAGGATGTAGATGATGAAGAGGAGGGGACCAAGAACGGAGCCTTGGGGAACGCCTTGAGTGACAGTGGCTGTGGCAGAGGTGTGGTTATGGAGAGAGATGAAGTGGGATCGGTTGGAAAGGTAGGAACGGAGCCAGCTGAGTGCAGAACCTTCAATGCCAAGGTCCCTTATTCTGGTGAGCAGGATGTTATGATTCACGGTATCGAAGGCTGCACTCAGGTCGAGGAGGATGAGGATATTGAGGGAGCCAGTGTCAGCAGAGGTAAGGAGGTCATTGAGGACTTTGAGGAGAGCAGTTTCTGTGCTATGGAGGGGGCGAAAGCCAGATTGGAGGGGTTCGAATAGGTTATACGCGAGGAGGTGGGAATGAAGTTGTGACGCGACGATACGCTCCAGGGTTTTTGAAAGAAAGGGGAGGTTTGAGTTATGGATGTTGCTTTCACAGGTATTGTTTAAAAGCTAATGGATCTTCTTTATGGGTCGCTCTATAAATATTGGCGGTAAGTTTCACCATGGAGATGTGTAGCTCATTGAGTCATATGGCATGGAAACAGACTGTTTTACTCAACTATTCCACGCTGACCAAGATGTCGACGAGCCAGTCCCATTCATTGGCATTTGGCCAATTTCCCTCCCAATTTTTTTGGTATCTGTCTAAATGTCCTTTAAAGATGGAATTTGTACCTGCCTATACAGGTTCCTGATCCATTCTTTACCTGTTATAATGGCTACATTCTTTGAAGGCACACAAGATGGTGATCAAGAGCTGGCAGCAAATCTGTTGCCATTCTTTCAGTTCAAGATCAACCTCCAACTAACTCAACAGAGGAGAGCAGGTATGGCAGCAGGCTGTTAGATCCATTCAAAATTGTACAGATGAGATGGAGACATTTTTGTTAAGCAGCTATATTAAACCTAATGAGCGAGTTAAGATCAAACTGAAGGATGGAATAGTTTCTTGCTGCCACAATTGACACTACAGATTCTAAACTGTTTGACTGGCAAGGCAAAAAAAAATATTTTTGTCCCTTGCAGCCTTAATCAAATGTACCACAAACCAGAGAACATATAATTATTTTTTGGTAATCACAATGATCAACATTGATTAATTCAAAAGTATTTAAATGCATTGGAAATATTAAATGATCTGGCAATTAGAACCATGGTTGTGACTTGGAAGAACTACACTGTATTGCTTGTTTAAGGGTAATTCAGCTGATAGTCAAATGTTCTAATAAACGAAAAAGCAACTTGATCTTGATTATCTGAGGTGGATCAATATTTTATTGCTCTTTTTTTTTTGCATTGCAGTGCTGCTGGAAACAAAGCCGATGTTTGATTTGAACCAAAATGTTTCATGGACAATGAAAAGGTTCCATTGAGAGGTCAATATGTTGATCCTACCATCCCACCCTCTTGTAGTTAGAAGGCCACTAATAAGGCAACGACTTTACAGAAGAATATTAAATTTACATGAGCTGCGTTAATAAAACAAAACACCAGGTTGCTCTGATTAAATGCATTAAAATATATTCTCAATGCAAAGAAGGTTAACACATTTTATTTCGATTGCTGTCTGATGGTGCTAATGATTATGATTGAACAAATGAATTTGACTCGACATTAGTGAATAATGAAACTAGAATACATGGACAGGACAGGTTTGGAGGGACATAGGCCAAATGCAGGCAGGTAGGAATAGTGTTGATGGGACGTGTTGGTCGGTGTGGGCAAGTTGGTCCAAAGGGCCTGTTTCCACACTGTATGACACTATGACTCCATGACTCTAAATTGGAATCATACATTATTCAGTAAACTAGAGCAGTTTGTGCCAATTATATCAACAGGACCTCAGTCTATATCTCATCCTAAAGAAAGCACCTGGGACAGAAGCTCTCCTTTAAGTACTGGCCAAGTTTGGGTACTGTATGAATATTGATTTCTTTAACGTCGAGTTTATGCCTGCAATATTCTGTTGTGCTGAAGCAAAGCAATAATTTCATTGTCCTATCTGGGACACATGACAATAAACTCTTGAATCTCTCTTGAATCTTGAATCTTGAACCTTGCTTTCCCACTCTCTCCATTCCCTAAAGGGGCTGTCCCACTTGGGCGACCTAATCCGCGAGTTCTCGCGAGTTTGCCCTCGACTTATACTCGCAGCATGGTCAACAAAAAAGGTCGCCATGGAAAAAATCTGTACTTTTTTTACTAGTAGGTTTAGTCGTAGTAGGTCATAGTAGGTCGGCATGTTAGTCGAAGGTAATCGAGGGTAGTCGAAGGTAGTCGTAGATAGTCTTCATCATAGTCGAAGGGAGGTCGAAGGGAGATCGAAGGGGGTCGTCTTCACTCTCCACTATTCGGTGTCCAATTTTCCAGACGTTAGTCATAGGTAGTCATAGCTAATCGAAGCTAGTCTTCAACATAGTCGAAGGAGGACAAAGGAGGTCTTCTACATAGTCGAAGGAGGTCTTCAACATGACACTTTTTCAAACTCTCTAAACTCGCCAATTAGGTCACCCTTTATTCTCCAACTAGTTAAAATGTTACTGATTGTATGCATCATTGTCACCTTCCCCTCAGCTAACAATGTACCATTCTATATTTCCTTGATCATCGTCCCTTTGATCTGTGTTTTCACACCTTACCCTTCCATATCTCCCTCTCACCTTTGGTCTCACCTGACTCAGTCTGAAGAAGGGTCTCGACCCAAAACGTCACCCATTCCTTCTCTCCAGAGATGCTGCCTGGTGAGTTAAACTAGCATTTTGTGTCTATCTTTTCATAATACGGTTTGTATGTCACATTTACTGAATATCACAGACAGTAAATGTGATATCTTCCTCGCTTGTGCAGCAAATAAAAGGGTATTTAACAAAATGCACTGTCTTTATATGCAGTAATACCAGAGAAGTGACTTTCATTTCAGATTATAAGGAGTCACATAGCAGCTTGGTTATAAGTCTGTGTCTGTCTTCTGCACAACCACCCCCATGCATCATATGCCTGAAGGCAGACTCCATTCTCATATTCACAACGTGTAAATTTCACTTCTGTAAATTTCAAATCTGGCAAAAGCCTTCAGTTAATCATTCCATTCATCATTAGGTATTCTGAACCTTGTCTCAGTAGCAATTGTGGTCAATTATGAATGTCTGTATGTTTCCATCTGAAAATAAGTTGTTTTCCAGTTTTTAGCCAGATGGTGCATCTTTCAATATGCAACGCAACTTGACATTTCTCACACAATGAATGTAGATTCAAGCCAAGCCAACTTTAAATTTGTGGAAAACTAAATCCTCTGACCTTTAACCAAAATCTGCTTGAAATAAATCCAACTATACCCACCATGTTTCCTGTTGGGCAAAAATAATTGCTTGAAAGATGTTATTTATTTTCAAAACAGAACTCTAGTGCCACATTTTTATTTTACACCCCTTTCATGAGTTGCGAGCTCGCCCAACATGCTCATTCATCAATCAGCTTGTACAGCTATTTTGTGCTATAAAGAGGCTGGTAATATGGCCTCAGGATGCTCATTGCCTCTGAAGGACAGCTTTTCAATTTGGCATAGTGCTGAGCAGAACTGTGACAAATACTGTTTTATTTCTCTTTCATGTGTTGTGCCTCATGCTGATTAAGCTAGAATGCCCTATTTGTTTTCAGTGAAAGCCTTTTATCACTTCTGTCTCTCCCCTAATCCTATTGTACCTCGGTCCTGTAGCATGTGATGCATCACTTCATGGAAAAGGTCTTCACAGTGGCATAAACAAAGAATTTCAAAGATGATCCAATTTGAAGGCTAAACAAAATTAAAATTGCCAAATTCTATTTGGATAAGGACACAGCTTTTACTCAGATATTCTATGGGAAATCATTCTCTGAAAAAAAAAGAAACATTTGCTTTTAAATGTTAACTTCCACATCCCTTTAGTAACGTCTAGATCCACTTTTGAACTATAGTGACTGATGTGATATAGGAAATGTAGAAGTCAACTTGTATGTAACAAGGGCATGCAAATCCACAATGTATTAATCACCATCTGATTGCTTTAAAATGTGCTTTGCATGTTTACTGCCTTTACATTGTAAAATTCATATATATGAGATTAAAAGAGATGCAAGTTAAAACACTGGATGCTCCATTGCTAATAGTATGAATCTATTAATTGACATTATGTTAGAATAGCCTGAGATTCACTGTGAATCCCTTTTATTTGGTTGATCCATTCCGTTGAATGTAATTTCAAACAAAAGTGAGGATGGGAAACTGGAAGGAAACTAATATCCTGGTGGACTGTCTTGCTAGTGCTAATCGGGAGGGTTTAAACTAGATTGGCTGGGGGACACGATCCAATGCAGGAGTGAGGCAGGCGAAAGGCTGAACATCGGTACAGAATGTAATGAAAGTAAGTTCAGTAAACAGGATAGGTAGAGCATGGCAGATAGCTAGATAGGACTGTTGGATTGTGCAAGAAGGAACTGCAGATGCCGGTTTAAACCGAAGATAGATGCAAAAAGCTGGAGTAGGTCAGTGGGACAGGCAGCATCTCTGGATAGAAGGAATGGGTGACATTTCGGGTAGAGACCCTTCTTCAGGCTGGGAGAATGCAACTGTTGGAGTTGCAATTGAGATAGTTGGATTGTTGCATTTATTTCAACGTAAGAGGCCTGATGGATAAAGCGGATTAACTCATGGCGTGGATAGGTATGTTCAACTGGGAAATTATAGCCATTATGCAAACCTGGCTGAGGAAGGGGCAGAATTGGCCGCTTAACATTCCAGTGTAAAGGTGCTTCAGATGAAATAGAAGTAGGGATAGAAGAGGAGGGATTGTTGCTTGACTACTTAAAGAGAACATCATGGTAGAAGTCTGTGATGACATTACTGATAATTTGCCCAGTGAGGCTATATGGGTGGAGCTGAGAACTACAAAGGGGATGATCACCTTGTTGGGTGTGTACTATAGGTCCCAAGTGGTCAACGGGAATTAGAACAAATATGCTGGGAACTTAAAGGTGGCTAATGTTGTGCCTCCATTTAAGAAGGGTGCAAGGAAAAGCCTGGGAACTATAGACAAGTGAGCCTAACATCTGTTGTAGGTAAGTTACTGGAGAGGTTTCCAAGGGGTAAGATTTATACATGCATTTATATAGACTGAGACTGATTAGAGATAGTCAGCATGGTTTTATACGTGGGAGATTTTTTCTTGCAAATTTGATTGAGTTTTGGAAGAAGTACCCAAAAAAGGTTGACGAGGACAAGGATTTCATTAGTGAAAAACAGAGAATGCTGGGAACACACAGAAGCATCTGTGGAAAGAGAAAGAGTTAATGCTTCATGTCTGGGAAATATCATCAGAACTACTTGTAAAACCAAAGAGATCTGATGAAGGGTCCCAAGTCTTAGGCATTAACCGCTTCTCTCTCCACAATTGCTGCCTGACCCGATGAATGTTTCTCACATTTTCTGTTTTAATTTCAGATTTCCAACATTTGCAAGGAATTTAATTTTTAGGGAAACCAAGAGGTTGTACTTATTTCCATCTTATTGCATCTATCAAACATATCTTAAGATATACAAAGAATTATCTTGTGATGCCGTGGCTGCGACTTTATAGGAAATATACTATGAGCCCATTGAGACTGCACGAAAA
This sequence comes from Malacoraja senta, assembly GCA_038087875.1. Taxonomy (NCBI): domain Eukaryota; kingdom Metazoa; phylum Chordata; class Chondrichthyes; order Rajiformes; family Rajidae; genus Malacoraja; species Malacoraja senta. Next base: position 148,206 of record JAXLNO010004473.1, read on the forward strand.
ATTGAGATTTCTACAGAAACAGGAAACAATTCAGCTTTGTTTTAGGGGTATTTTTGTAGGAATAATATTTGCCTAATTTGAACATATTGATCCTCTGGTCTAGTAATTCCAGTAATTGAGAGGGATCTCTCATTGCTGGAGAAGTTGTCTTGTGAATAAGATGTATTTATGGTCTTTTATCTCCCATCAGGCAGATATAAAGGATCCAATGGCACTATTTGAAGAAGAGAAAGGCTATTTTCCAGTTAATCCCAGCAGCAATTTTAGAGCAGAATATCGGGTCACTGATCTGTTCTGTATTTATGCCTACAATATTCTGTTGTGCTGAAGCAAAGCAAGAATTTCATTGTCCTATCTGGGACACATGACAATAAACTCTCTTGACTCTTGACTTGACTGTTATTCTCTGTGGAATCTTGCTGTGTGGAGATTGGTGTTCCCATGTTTCCTACAATCCATAATAACAATAATTCCAAAATAATTTACTGCTCATTAAATGCATACGTAATTGTCAACAAAGAGTGCTATATAAATGCAATTCTTTTGCTTCTTACTTTACTTTAACTTCCTTCTACATTTCAGATATGATCACAGATACACCTAACATTTGCCTGAAGTTAGACAGGAGTTCCATCTTTTTCATGTGTTGCAAAGAAAAAAATTTCCAACGATGCGGCACCAATCCAAATGCCCTCCTGTTTCATTCTACAGTTATCTGTCCGAAATAAATGTGCCAATGATTATGTAACTAACTGAAGAAACAAGGAACTGCAGATGTTGAGCAAAACACAAAAACAAAAACAGTAATTAAGTTGATCAGGGAGCATCTGTGGAGGGAATGGATAGGCAGCCTGAAGAAGGGTCCTGAGCAGAAATGTTGCACGTAATTAACTGAATTTGATTTATTTCCATTCAACTTACTATTAGTTACCAGTTGTTAGACAGGATGACCAATAGCATGCTCAGAGAGAAAGGTTTTAGGCAGAACTGAGAGATGAAGATAAAGAGTTTGAAGAAGCTTTCAGACTGTTAAGGCTCACTGTCTGACAGCAAGTGGTAATAGTAAAGTGAATGTTGATGTACAAGAGGCCAAAGTTAGAAAAATATAGGGTTCACAGAGGGTTGTGAGTCAATAGACAATAGACAATAGGCGCAGGAGTAGGCCATTCGGCCCTTCGGGCCAGCACCGCCATTTAATGTGATCATGGCTGATCATCCACAATCAGTACCCCGTTCCTGCCTTCTCCCCATATCCCTTGATTCCGCTACTTTAAGAGCCCTATCCAGCTCTCTCTTGAAAGTATCTGGAGAACCGGCCTCCACCGCCCTCTGAGGCAGAGAATTCCACAGACTCACAACTCTCTGTGTGATAAAGTGTTTCCTCATCTCTGTTCTAAATGGCTTACCCCTTATACTTAAACTGTGGCCCCTGGTTCTGGACTCCCCCAACATCGGGAACATGTTTCCTGCCCCTTAATAATCTTATGTTTCAATAAGATACCCTCTTATCCTCCTAAATTCTATTGTATACAAGCCCATCCGCTCCATTCTCTCAGCATATGACAGTCCCACCATCCAAGGAATTAACCTTGTGAACCTACACTGCACTCCCTCAATAGCAAGAATTGAGTCTGGAGGAAATAATGGAGTTGGGATGGGTATGGGGGCTCTTTAATTTTGTCATTCTTACTAATTCCATAATTTTTCAGGAAATAAACAATATTCCAACCAAATGATTCATAGCTGCTGTCGATTCCCAAACAATTGCTCACAAAATGCACTCTAATAAGCACATTAATTATTGATCACACAATTTTAACCAAGGTTTCAAAATATTTTTAATTATTGTGACTGTTATTGATGCATACCAAAATTTAGTTTTCATAACCCTTGTTCTATAATAAGCATTATCTTTTGATGGTATTGTGAATTTCTGACATCCTGATCATGAGACATTCCTAAGACTGTATTGAATCATTTAATACTTCATGCCACATGTGACAACCAATGAAAATCATTCGTGATATGATTACGCATTTGGATCCTGTTAAAATGTCATTTGAAATGAAGCTTATATAATTGCAGGGTTTGAGATGTTATTTTTATTTTGCAAATAAAATCTCAAAATAGATTTGTTTTTGAATTTTGTTTATCCAAAAGTATTTGCAACATTTTTGTACCTAGTAAATAATTTGAGGACTCAGAGAAATAATCTATGTTGATCATCCCCATCACTTCAGCCTTTAGCCCTGTGGACCTTGATCACTCAAATTCTCATATAAATTCTTAAATATTGTAAGTGTACCTTTCTCCATCATCCAGTCGGGTAATATATTGTAGGTTTCAACCACCCTCTGGGAGAAAATATTCTTCCTTGGATCTCCTTTAAACCTCTTGTTCAAGAAGGAACTGCAGATGCTGGAAAATCGAAGGTAGACAAAAGTGCTGGAGAAACTCAGCGGGTGAGGCAGCATCTATGGAGCGAAGGAAATAGGCAACGTTTTGGGCCGAAACCCTTCTTCAGACTAATACTCTAAACCTCTTACTGCTTACTCTATACCTATACACTCTAATTTTAGATGCCTCTGTATCGGGGAATAGTTTCTTACTGTCTATCCTGTCATAATTTTGTACACCCCTATCAGCTTCTCCTTCAGCCTGCTCCACTGTATGGGAAATCTATCCAGTCTCTCCTACCAACAGAAACCTTCCATATTGGGTAACATCCTGGTGAAGATAGACACAAAAAGCAGGAGTAACTCTGCAGGTCAGACATCATCTCTGGTGAAAAGGAATCGTTGACGTTCCGGGTCGTTTAATCTCCTTTGTCAGAGTCAAGAGTGTTTCATTGTCATTTGTATTTATAATGGCACATTTAAATTATTTGCTTCAACAAATTAACAGGCCCATTAAGCTGCTGACATACACACAGGTAATCAAAAAAATTCAAAACATTGATAACCATAATGGTGCAAAAAACAATATCCATAGTGCAATCAAAGACAGTCCATAGAAGTTCATAGTTGCTGAGGTTAGTGTTAAAGAGTATTCAAGAGCCTAATAATAATAAAACTACTCTTGAACCTGATGGTTATGGTTTACAAGTTGCTCTACCTTCTTCTAATGGGTAGGAGCAAAATGAAGACATGGCAGGGGAATATGGGTCTTTGATGGTATTGGTTGCCTTTTTGAGACATCACCTCCTGTTGATCCCTTTCATGGTGGGGAGGTCAGTATCTGTGATGGACCAGGCAGCATCTGCCTCTCTCTGTAAAGTCCTTCGTTCCTGTGCATTCAAGTTGCTGAACTGGGCCGCGATGCACCCAGTTGGTGTGGTCTCTACCGTATGTATACTTGTAAGAGTTTGATAAAATATCTGTTGATGTACTGAATCTCATCAATCCTCTGAGGAAGTAAAGGCTTTGATAAGCTTTTTGTATGATTGCATCAATACCCTGGGCAGTTGAAGCCACTGACACTCTCCACCATCATCCCATCGAGGAAGACAGGTTTGTAGATACTCAGCTTCCCCCCCACCAGCACCTTATGTTAACATTCACCTCCTTGGTCTTATTGACATTGTCAGCAAGATTGTTATTCTGGCACCATTAAATCAGATTTAAAATCTTCCTCGTACTCTGACTCATCATTAAATGTTATTTGTTCAACAATGGAGGTATCATCAGTATATTTAAAAATGCTTTTGGTATTGGGTCTGGCTAAACAGTTATGGATATAGAGGTAGTAGAGCAGGGGACTGAGCACATCGTTTTGAGGTGCTCCTGTGTTGATGTTATTGAGGGGAAGCCTTATTGCCGATTTACATTGATTATGGTCTATTGATGATGAAGTTGTGGATCTAGCTACAGTGTTGAGCAGAGACTCAATTCCCCAAGTTTGATGATACTTTTGGAGGGGATGATGGTGTTGAAAGATGAGCTGTAGTTAATGAACAACAGCCTGGCATTTGTGTTCTTACTGTCCAAATAGTCCATTGCAGAGTGGAGAGCCAGTGAGATTGCATCCCCAGTTGGCAAATTGTAATGGCTCCAGTGCGATCACATCCTTCCTATGGTATTATGTCCAGAGTCACACACTGTACTCATGCTGCGATCTAACCAATATTTTATAATGTCATGCTTTAAACTCCCTGCACATATTCTATGTCCCTGCTAATGGACGTAAGTGTTCACCATGCCTGTTACCACTTATCCACCTGTGCTTCCCCTTTTAGCTATCCTTCTACTTGTACACCAGGGTCCTTCTGCTCCTCAGTACTACTTGGAATTCTTCCATTTATTATATCTGATTGGGCAATATAATAACTCACAAACTCTTTTGCTTCACACTTATCAAGATTACATTTCATCCACTATTGCTGTGCCCATTTTACCAAGTCATCATTTATGTTTGTAGTCCGATTAACCTCCTTGTGAACAACTACACCACCAATTAGACCGTAAGATCATAAGACATGGGAACAGCATTAGGCCATTTGGCCCATCAAACCTACTTTGCCATTCAATCATGGCTGACCTATTTTTCTCACTCAACCACATCCACCAGCCTACTCCCCGTAACCTTTGATGCCCTTACTAATCAAGATCCTATCAATCTCTGCTCTAAAAATACTCATTGGCCACAGTCGTCTGTGGCAATTCCTGTGTCATTTGCAAATTTACTAATCATACCACCCGACAATCCCATTTAAATGGTTAAATGTACATAACAAATAGCAGGAGAGGCAACATGGATACCAATACCATGGAGGGAGGGGGGGGGGGATGAAACAACCAGTGAGCTATTGAACTGAAGTTTTAGCTGATGAAGGTACAGCTGCCCAAAACAGCAAGAAGGCAAGATTATAAGGAGCACAGTCATCAAAGTGGCTAATAATGTTGGAAGAGTTTACAAAGGACAAGATCAAAGAGTGATTTGAAAATAACTATGCATATTAAAACAGAGGAATTGTTTAAGTGGAAGCCAATGCACAGGGATCAATAAACACAAGGATAATGGACAACTGGGCTAAATCTAAATTAGGGTTTTACATAACTTTTTTTTGGATGTTAGAACGCCATTATATTTCTTAATTCTCACCCAGGCATTCTTGTGACTCGTTTGCATGAGGCTTCCAATTTCATTCTAATTAACGTTGAGTTTAGTTTCTTTGTACCATGGATTTCTGTCAAGTATAACAGAGAATATTGTTATCCTCGTCCATTTCATTTATCTTTTTAAAACCTACCCAGAGAATCTGGGCAAAGCTAACAGAGCCACATTTATTGCTCATGCCTGTTGCCCCAAAGGCATTAGAAATCACAGAAATGAATCATGTGCATAGACAATTTGAATAAGGCTAATAAAATATCATTTGCAAAGAATATTGAACCAAGGGTTTTTTTCAACAAGGGCACTTTTCTGATGCTAGCCTCTAAATATTTTTAATTCAGTTTTGCAAATTACTTTTGTGGGATTTGGACTCCAGGATCTAAACTCATCTCTTTGTTTGCACCATAACTCATACTATACCTTATCAACCCCTCCGGAAGGTTAGATCGCATGTGATCCAAGGAGAGATAGCTTACTGGATGCAGAATATACTTCATGGTAGGAAGCAGAGGGTGTTGGTGTAAGGTAGTTTTTCAGACTGGAGGCTTGTGCCTTGTGGTGTTCCTCAGGGATCAGTGCTGGGCCCATTGCTGTTTGTCAATCTAAATCAATGACTTAGTTGAGAATGTACAAGGCATGATTAGTAAGTTTGCAGATGTTGCTAAAATAGGTTGTATCATAAATAGTAAAGATGGTTATCAAGAATTACATCTTTAATCTTGATCAGTTGGGTAGGTGGGCCAAAGAATGGCAAATGGAGTTTAATTTGGATAGTGTGAGGTGTTGCATTTTGGGTAGTCAAGCCAGGGTAACACCTTCACAGTGCAAGGTAAGGCTCTGGGAGCATTGTAGAAACATAGAAAATAGGTGCAGGAGTAGGCCATTTGGCCCTTTGAGCCAGCACCGCCATACAATATGATCATGGCTGATCATCCAAAATCAGTACCCCGTTCCTGCTTTTTTCCCTATATCTGTTGATTCCGTTCACCCTAAGAGCTATATCTAACTCTTTCTTGAATACATTTGTAAAGCAGAGGGATCTAGAAGCACAAGTACATTGTTCCCTAAAAATGGCATCACACATAGAGGGGTCATGAAGAAGTCTTTTGGCACATTGACCATCATCAGTTAGGGAATTGACTGTAGAAGTTGGGTCGTTACATTATAGTTGTACAAGATGCTGGTTTGTGTACACTTGGAGAATTGAGTTCAGCATTGATCAGCCTGCTAAATGAAATATGTCATTTAGCTGGAAAATTGTGAAGTGAAGATTTACTTAGAACGTTGCCTGGACTTGAGGTATTCAACTATAAGGAGAGGTTGATCAGGCTAGGTCTTAATTCCTTGTAGCGCAGGAACTGAGAATTGATACTATAGAGCTGTATAAAATCATAAGGAGAATAGATAAACCCAATAAACATAGTCTTTTTTCCAAGTGTAGAGAAATCAAGAGCTGGACAGTTTAGGTTTAATGTGAGAGGGGAAAGATTTAATGGGAACCCAAAGGGTGGCTTTTTCACGCAGAGGATGGCAGATGTATGAACAAGGTGCCAGAGGAAATAGTTGCAGCAGGTACATTAATAACATTTAAAATACACTTGGACAGGTACATGGATAGTAAAGAGGGATACGGACCAAACATGGGCAAAATGGGATGAGCTTAGGTGAGGCATCTTGATCAGCATAGACCGGCTGGGCCAAAGGCCCATTTCCGTGCTGTATGATAGTATGACTGTGACTCCAACTGCTTATTGCTTTGTCTAAAATCAAGTTGTTCACTCCCACAAGAAGAGCATCGAGGTGGTTAAAGCATGACCGACTCTCTAATTTTCCCCATCAACATAAAAACTGATTGCAAAAGTTTTTATAGATATGTGAAGAGAAAAAGATTAGTTAAAACAAATGTAGGTCCCTTGCAGCCAGAAACAGGCGGATTGATCATGGGGAACAAGGACATGGCAGACCAATTGAATAACTACTTTGGTTCTGTCTTCACTAAGGAAGACATAAATAATCTGCCGGAAATAGCAGAGGACCGGGGGTCAAATGAGATGGAGGAACTGAGTGAAATCCAGGTTAGCCGGGAAGTGGTGTTAGGTAAATTGAATGGATTAAAGGCCGATAAATCCCCAGGGCCAGATAAATTGCATCCCAGAGTACTTAAGGAAGTAGCCCCAGAAATAGTGGATGGATTAGTGATAATTTTTCAAAACTCTTTAGATTCTGGAGGAGTTCCTGAGGATTGGAGGGTAGCTAATGTAACCCCACTTTTTAAAAAGGGAGGGAGAGAGAAAACGGGGAATTACAGACCAGTTAGTCTAACATCGGTAGTGGGGAAAATGCTAGAGTCAGTTATTAAAGATGGGATAGCAGCACATTTGGAAAGTGGTGAATTCATTGGACAAAGTCGGCATGGATTTATGAAAGGTAAATCATGTCTTACGAATCTTATAGAATTTTTCGAGGATGTAACTAGTAGTGGATAAGGGAGAACCAGTGGATGTGTTATATCTGGACTTTCAGAAGGCTTTCGACAAGGTCCCACATAAGAGATTAGTATGCAAACTTAAAGCACACGGTATTGGGGGTTCAGTATTGATGTGGATAGAGACCTGGCTGGCAGACAGGAAGCAAAGAGTAGGAGTAAATGGGTCCTTTTCAGAATGGCAGGCAGTGACTAGTGGGGTACCGCAAGGCTCAGTGCTGGGACCCCAGCTATTTACAATATATATTAATGATCTGGATGAGGGAATTGAATGCAACACTTCCAAGTTTGCGGATGACACGAAGCTGGGGGGCAGTGTTAGCTGTGAGGAGGATGCTAGGAGGCTGCAAGGTGACTTGGATAGGTTGGGTGAGTGGGAAAATGCATGGCAGATGCAGTATAATGGTGGTAAAAACAGGAAAGTAGACTATTATCTGAATGGTGGCCGATTAGGAAAAGGGGAGATGCAATAAGACCTGGGTGTCATGGTACACCAGTCATTGAAAGTAGGCATGCAGGTGCAGCAGGCAGTGAAGAAAGCGAATGGTATGTTAGCATTCATACCAAAACGATTTGAGTATAAGAGCAGGGATGTTGTACTGCAGTTGTACAGGGTCTTGGTGAGACCACACCTGGAGTATTGCGTACAGTTTTGGTCTCCTAATCTGAGGAAAGACATTCTTGCCATAGAGGGAGTACAGAGAAGGTTCACCAGACTGATTCCTGGGATGGCAGGACTTTCATGTGAAGAAAGACTGGATAGACTCGGCTTGTACTCACTAGAATTTAGAAGATTGAGGGGGGATCTTATAGAAACGTACAAAATTCTTAAGGGGTTGGACAGGCTAGATTCAGGAAGATTATTCCCGATGTTGGGGAAGTCCAGAACAAGGGGTCACAGTTTAAGGATAAGGGGGAAGTCTTTTAGGACCGAGATGAGAAAATCATTTTTACACAGAGTGGTGAATCTGTAGAATTCTCTGCCACAGAAGATAGTTGAGGCCAGTTCATTGGCTATATTTAAGAGGGAGTTAGATGTGGCCCTTATGGCTAAAGGGATCAGGGGGTATGGAGAGAAGGCAGGTACAGGATACTGAGTTGGATGATCAGCCATGATCATATTGAATGGCGGTGCAGGCTCGAAGGGCCGAATGGCCTACTCCTGCACCTATTTTCTCTGTTTCTATGTATCTATGTTTCAACATGTTCCCAATTATTGGAAATTGCCCTGTATTTTATATGTGTATCATTATTAAGACTATCTTCTTCAACATTCATTGAGAAATATTCACTGAGGACCTCACCATCCCTTGCGGATCGTACAAATATCTCCAATTAGTTCTGTGAGACTTTATTCTCTTCCTTGTACTGTAATTCATTTTCTCTTAATATATTGTACTTATAACATCTTTTTGATTCTCCTTAATCTTCTCTGCCAAAGCTATCTCATGCTCCCTTTTCTTGAATAATACTCCAGGTTTGCATATACAAAAATGATTTTGGAGCTAAACAAATAATGCAACTTTGTTCTAGGCAAGGTGTGACTCTTGGTTTATATTTATGCAGTTATATACAGTTCACTTCATTTCACACACATAAAATAACTTTCAGAATGCAAACATATGCTGACTGGATGTACTTAGATGTTGTGACTCTACATTGCAGAATTAAGTTACTTGACTTCATGTTCAAGACTGATAAAGCAAGCCACAGCCAGAAAATGGTGAGAAATGATTTACACAGCAATACTTTAAAACCATCAGAATAGCAAAGGATGCAAAGAAAGTCAATTTTCTCACTTTAATCGAATTGCTACTATATCTGCATGGACCAATTTGTGTGCAGATTTAAATCCCAACTGCATAACTACACAGACTCGTGGAAAATTAACAGTTCATCTTGGGACTTGCCTTAAGGTTGCTTTATGTATTATTTACAGAGAGTAAGCAGAGACAAAAACATGTTAGATGTATGGTATTGCAAAGTAAATCTACAAAAGAAACAACTACTGCAGCTCACCCACGTAACAAAACATTTGGTTAATTAAAATATCTCCATTTTCCCTTTCAAAACCAAAAGGTGCATTTAGGCATTCATATTTCTTGGAATATTTATCAAATTTCCCTTACATTCTGCAAAATCAGCACTTACAATTGTTCCAAGATTTTATATTGTCTCGTATGTCAAGTGTGCATATTACCAATTATTTTTCTGGTAATCTGACAGAGATAGAGATCTTTTGTGAAGGATCCATAGGAACTGAATGCAAGACTGGTCAAAGAGCTTTTCGAACAAGGAGATTTAAGTTCATTGCAGCTAAGTATTTTTCATTTAAAGCTTTAGAATTGATTAAAAAATATATATTTCTTTGTTCATTGACCTATTGATCTTTTCATCTTGAAAGCAAAAGGTACTGACAGCTTGGCAGAACATGAAAGGAAAATGCTATAAGCAAAGTACCGTATCATTTCACCATCTTATAATCTTTGATTGATCTTTAACGCAATAACCAGCTTGTAGAATGTTCTGCAAGTCATTATATTACAAGAGTTCACTCTTGCCTCATGGGATAGTGCATCAGAAACTCTATATTAAAATTAATTCATTTTGTTGGTATTTGCTGCTATTGGTGGATTGAAGTGTCAGAAATATTATTAATATTATTTATAACCAGGAAAGGTCTTCAGTAGGGTATCCATGGCTCATTCATTGTCAACTGGAATACATCAAGGGCTTCATAAGTTCTAGGAGCAGAATTAGGCCATTCAGCCGATCAAGTCTACTCCGCACTTCAATCATGGCGGATCTATCTTTCCCTCTCGACTCCATTCTTCTGCATTTGCCCCATAACCCGTGACATCCTTACTAATCAAGAATCTGTCATTCTCCACCTTAAAAATATCCATTGACTTGGCCTCCACAGCCATCTGTGACAACAAATTCCACCACTCTCTGACCAAAGAAATTCCTCCTCATCTCCTTTCTACATCTTTTTATTCTGAGGCTATGGCATCTGATCCTAGACTCTCCCACTAGTGGAAACACCCTCTTCACATTCACTCTATTCAGGCCTTTCACTATTCAGTAAGTTTCAATGACGTACCCCCTCATCCTTCCAAACTCCAGTGAGTCGGGAGGAGGCAGTATCCCTGCTGAAACTTTTTAACATGATGGAGAGAAAATGCAGTCATTAATTCACAGCTTCATGTCCTACATCAGGGACGAGGAGAACATTCCAGAGGATCTCAGAGATGCCATTAATTGTCACCATTTTCCTGAAGGGAGACATATGGAATTGACTGAAGAGTTGCTCTGAAGAGTCACACTGTGGATCTCAGCCATCCGAAGGCATAATTATATGATTTTCAGCATATGATAGTTCCAAGTTAAGAAGCAACACCAACAATGCACATGGCCTTTTTGATTACTCAAATGTTTTTGACTCTGTCAGTCATGATCATTCTGGAATATCCTTCTCATGTTTGGCTGGTGTCAGAACTTCATGTTCATCTCATATCTACACAATGAGGACAAATGAGATATCATCCACACCCAAGGGTCCACAGCAGACCAAATTTCAGTGCAAACCAATGCCAAGCAAGGCAGCACCATTGCCTCAACAGTTTTCCAAATTATTCTCATTGTAATTACTGAAGCATTGATAGTGATGTTGAATTTCATCATTGTTACCTGGCTTCATTGAGAAGTGACTTTGTGGTATATGATGCATTTTGCTTTTTCTAGGTCTTATCATAGAACCTTTAGACTTTAGACTTTAGTGATACAGCACGGAAATAGGCCCTTCGGCTCACCAAGACCGTGCCGACCAGCGATCATCCTGTACACCAGCACTATCCTACATACTAGGGATAATTTGCAATTTTACCAAAGCCAATTAACCTACAAACCTGTTTGGCTTTAATGTGTGGGAGTAAACTGAAGTACATAGAGAAAACGGAACTCGGACGTGGCGTCGAAGGACAAGATGCCGAAGCGAAGAAGTTGAAGCCAAATAACCGAACGGAAACGACGTCGAAATACCAAATAACCAAAAGGTCAGAGCGCCGAAAAAACAACTAACCGAAAGGGCAGAGCGCCGAAAAGCCAACTAACCGAAAGGGCGGATCGCGGAAAAGCCAACTCACCAAACGACGCATCGCCAAAAACCCCCAAAACAGACATGACGTCGCCGGTGGGCGGGACTTGTCAGCGATTGGTCCAGACCCCTGCGTCCATCACATCACTGGCCGGGGGAGACGGGAGGGTGGGGGTCATGTTTTGACTACCACAATACATTTACATACACTACCGTGCATCTTGAAGGCCAGTGGTCCTTTTGGGTGTGAATCGAGAAACCAGTCGAAACAAAATACTTTTTTTAAAGAATATCTTAGCTCCCTGAGTCAGTTCAGTGATATGAGTCAGGGGCCGCGGAATGTTTTTGAAAGTGAGGACGCTGAGCGATCACTGATCACCAGCCTCGGGGGTACCCGGTGAGGGTGGCACAATTATTATTAGTTGTTGTTGCTCGACCTCCAAAAACTGGGGGATAATACAGGCCATCCCCCAACTCAAAAAGTGGGTGGACATATCCCCCATCCCCATTCCCCCCCCCCCATTTCCATTTGGTTATTTGGCTTCCACTTCATCGCTTATGCATCTCGTCCTTCGACGCCACATCCGCACACGAGAGAAAACCTATGTAGGCACAAAGAGAACCTATAAACTCCATACAGACAGAACCCATAGTTAGGATCGTACCCGGGTCTCTGGCTCTGTAAGGCAGCAACTCTACCGCTGTATCATTGTGCAGACTTCAGCCATAGTGCCATACAGTGTGGAAATAGGACCTTCAGCCCAACTTGACCACACCAACCAACATGCGCCATCAACACTAGTCTCACCTATTTGCATTTGGCCCATATTCCTCTAAACATCCTATCCATGTACCTATCCAAATGTTTCTTAAACGTCTGATGGTACTTGGTTCAACTACCTCCTCCAGCGGTTCATTCCATACACCTACCACTCTTTGTGGAAAAAAAAGTTGCCCCTATTCAATCTTTCTCCTCTCGCCTTAAAACAATGCCATCTGTTTCTCGATTCCCCCATTCTGGGTAAAAAACTGTGCATTTACCATATCTATTCCATTCGTGATATGGTAAACTTCTATAAGATCACCCCTCATCCTCCTGCATTGCAAGGAATAAAGTCCAAGCCTGCTCAACCTCTCCCTATAGCTCAGGCCCTCGAGTCCAGACAACATCTTTGTAAACCTTTTTCTGCACCCTCTCCAGCTTAACAACATCTTTCCTACAACATGGTGACCAAAACTGGACACAAATTTCCAAATGTGGCCCTACCAATGTCTTGTACAACTGTAACATGACCTTCCGACTTCTTTACTCAAAACTCTAACTGATGAAGGCCAATGTGCTGAAAGACTTTGTGACCACCCTATCTATTTCTGGTGCCACTTTTAAGGAACTCTGTTCCTGCACTCTTAGAATCCTCTGCTCCACAACAATACTAGATTCCTGCCATTCACTGAAAAAACAGGCTTTCAACCCATCGAGTCCACGCCAACGATCGATCACCCATTCACACACTAGTTCTATGTTTAGTTGAGAGATACAGCGTGGAAACAGGCCCTTCACCAAGTCCTGTAGGTCCTGCCCTGGTTTGACTTCCCAAAATGCAACACATCACACTTCTCTGTATGCAGTCCACCCAATTTTTGACAACCAATATTCTACAATACCAACCACTTTTGTGTCATCTGCAAACTTACTAATCATGCCTTGTATGTTCTCATCCAAATCATTGATATAGATGGCAAATAGTACTGAACTCTGAGGCACACCCCAAGTCACGGGCCCAAAAAGAACCTTCCACTATTTCCTTGAAGCTAATTTTCTACCTATTCAGCTATCTCTCCTTGGATCACCTCGTCGAATGCCTTGCCAAATCCTTAAATACAACATCTACAGCCCTCTTCAATCTTTTTGGTAACATCTTCAAAAAGCTCACAGTTTTGTGAGACTTGATCTCCCACGTACAAAACCGTGCTGACTATCACCTAATCAGCCCTTGTCCATTTAAAGGGTGTCTGTATTATCCCTCAGAATACTTCTAGTAACTTTCTGACCACAGATGTTAGGCACACTGGCCTATAGTTCCCAGGCATTTCCTTGCAACCCTTTTTAAATAGAGGCACTACATTTGCCACCCTCCAGTCTTCTGGCACTTCACCGGGATTTAATGATGACTCATAAACCTCAGCCAAAGGACCCACAATTTCCTCTCTAGGGTCCAACAGTGAGAGCTGAGGAGATTTGTCTACCTACGTGTTGGGACCTTCAGCACCTCCTCTACCATGATACTGACTGCCTTCAAGACACTCCATTGACTGCCCCAAGTTATCTGGTCCTCATGTCTTTCTCCATGGTAAAAACTGAGGAGAAATACTCATTAAGGACCTTGCCCATCTCCTGTGGCTCTACACACAGTTGACTGCTTTGATTCCTGAGGGGCCCTGTTCTCTCTCTGTTTACCGTTTTTCCCTTAATGTATTTATAAAATCCCTTGGGATTATCCTTATTCTACTTTATTGTTGCAAAGTGGTGTCCAATGGTGGGATCTGCTTGTCAGAGACTTTTGTTTCATCAAGTGTCATCTGCATACATCAGCTTGATGAGGCAGGAATGTAATGACTTTAGCTCTGGAATGGAGGTAATGAGAATTGCATTGTAAACCTCAAGTCGCCCTCTTGGAAACAGAAGGAAGATCACTGACAAGCAAGGCTGCATTATTGCTCCAAAATTTTCCAAATCATTTTCATTGTAATGCTGCACCTCATCTTCAACTACCTTTCCCTTGAAGTAGAGCAAATCTAGTGGAAGGCATGTGTTCCCTCCCAAATTACCTACATGCCTACCCTGCATGGCTTTTCCTGCCCTTCGCAGGGTAGAGTCTGTGGGTCTTACTTTGTCTTCATCGGCCACTTCAGAACCCACTGAACTGATATGAATATGTAATTTTCATTCTCAAGGAACTGCCAAAGAAGAAGAAATGAAAGCCTGATAACACCCTTACATCTAAGCCAGGTGTAACTCAACAGATTTAAGCATCAACATTTGAGGTCAATGTTTTGATACAATACTGAAAGAAAACTGAACTGTCAAAAGTTTAACCTTTTGGGTGAGTCTTTAACTATGCCTTTTTGTGTGAAGCCTGAGAATTGTTATCTCCAGGTTTAATAGCAGCATCCTTCCATCAGTCATTTTGCTCATGAAGCACCCTGCACAACCCGATCCACAACCCCACCTTAGCAACAAACTACTATGGACTTTTCCCCAAGATTTCACAATGTTCTTCATGCACTACAGTCTCATTCACCTACAATAACTGATTATTTATTGTATATTTATTTGTTGTGGTGTATTTGTTAACATGCCTGTAAGGTTGCAGTAAGAATTTTATTGTTCCAGTCCCAGTGCTTATGGCAATTAAACATGCTTGACTCTTGAATTTTAAATATCTCCCAGGCTCCTTAGAGCAGGAGGCCCTTTTCCTTGTGACCTGGCCAATATCCAGCTCTCAATCAACATCAGTAAAACTTATTTGCCAAATAACTTATCCCAAGTATATAGAATGAAAAAGATTAAACCTGGATAAATGTTTCAAGAAAAATGAATGGCTAAAATATATGTCGGAGGATTGAAAGATAGGTATGTACCTTTTGCTTGCAATATTCCACTGCTTATTTTTAAATTAAACAACTGCTCATTTCTTTAGTAGTTTTAATTTGCTTAGGGGATGCCATGCATCTTATTTAATCATTGTCTATGTAGCATCTGAAAAGATCTTAACGCAGATAGGAAGTCGAAGGGTGAACTGTATGTTTTACACAAGTTTTTCTAATAATACAACAATTTTGTTCAGCTATTTAACCAGAAGGTTTGCTATTGCCAAGGACCATAGAGCCAATTATTGATTTATAATAATTTCCAGGAAAGGCTGACTGAAAAAAGACTTCAATAGCTCTTGCTTTTTAAACACAGCATAAATTGGTTCAGCTTTCCCTTTGAGACAGAATGAATATGTGCACATAATACCAATTACACTGAAGACAAAACAACTGCAGGTCATATGGTATGCGTAGAGAGGAAAATAGACTTAACATTTGAGATTGATAATCTTTCATCAGAAGCATTGAGCATTGCTACCATTGTTATTTAAAATTCAGATTTCCAGTATGTGCAACTTTTTGATGTAAATGCAAATGAATCAAAATTCTTCATTTAGCAACATCCTCATGACAATTCAAAATACCTCTTATTTTATTAATTCTATTACATCTTCTTTTGTAACTTTACAATTCGCAGCTTAATTTTGATATTTAAAAAAGTGAGTTTTCTGAAACTGTTCATTCATTATTCCTTATAGTTTTAGAATGCTCAAAATAAATTGATCAAGATAAACTGCATGTCTAGACACGTTCATAATGCAATTATAAGACTCCCTTATTCATATTAGGACATACTTTCTGCTTGCTAATCACTTTTTATTGTCTTTGGTTGCATATCAGAATGAAATATGTCAAATACCTGTAGTTCATTAATCTGCTTCAAGTGCAGTTGTTATGTACAATTAACAAAAGTAGAAATATAAACAATTAAAAACAAAATTGTGAACAAACTCAACTTGAAATCAACATGCTTTAAATCAAGCAATAAATCCTTATTAATTCATCATAAATTTCCTTAAGTGGCAAAGTAGGGAATTTGTACCGATTGCTGCAGCGTTAATGCATGTTTATTTGGTTTAACTTCATGTTGAGGCATTTTTTGCAGCAAATGCAGTGCCACGATGATGCAGGGATAGAGCTGCTGCCTTTCAGTGCCAGGGACCTGGGTTCGATGCTGACTACGGATGCGGTCTGTATGGAGTTTGTACGTTCTACCCGTGACCTGCGTTGATTTTCTCCGAGATCTTCGGTTTCCTCACACACTCCAAAGATGTACAAGTTTTCAGGTTAATTGGCTTGGTATAACGTAAATTGTCCCTAGTGTGTGTAGGATAGTATTAATGTGTGGGGATCGCTGGCTGGTGCGGACGATGGGCCGAAGGGCCTGTTTCTGCTCTGTATCTCTAAACTAAACTAAATGTCTGCTTTTCAGCTTTCTGAAAAAAGACCAAAACAGACCAATAAGTCTCAAAACCTTAACCCCAAAATGGAATGTACATGCACTTGAATTTTAACGGTCTAATATCACTCTCATCAGACAGAATTCTCAGGGAAAGAAAGTGTTTCTATCATTGGGAATAAAACATGTATTCTAACCCACCTAGTACCTAATAATGTAATTCAATTTACTACCATGCCTCTTATCAAGTTATTCCAGTCCAGTTGCTGCATTCTATAATGTGAAAAATTGCCCAGCTATAACTTGTTCGTAAAAAGTAGGACAAATCTAATCCAGCTAATTACTGCCGTATAAAGCTATTTACAATTATCGGTAATATGATGGGAGTTTTCATTGACAGTGGTATCAAGTGGAACTCGCTCAACAGTAGCCAGCTCACCAATGCCCACTTTGAGTTTCTTCAGACCTCTCTAGTCGACATCTTGTCACAGCCTTGTTCAAACATGTACCAAAGAGCTGAATTTCAGAAATTAAGTGAAAACCTCTACCCTTAACGAGTTTTGAGTATAGGAGCAGGGAGGTTCTACTGCAGTTGTACAGGGTCTTGGTGAGACCACACCTGGAGTATTGCGTAAATTGTCCAGAGTGTATAGGATATCATAGAACTAATGTACAGAGTGATTGCGGACTCATGAATGAATGAATGAATGAATACGTTTATTGGCCAAGTATGTACACATACAAGGAATTTGCCTTGGTGCTCTGCTCGCAAGTAACAACACGACAGACAGTAAACCATTAAGAATAACACATAAACCATTAAAACATTAAGAATAAAACATTATAGTTTAAACATGTGAGTGAAATAAAATACCAGAGCAAAAGGAGGCTACAGACTTTTGGTTATTGAGCTACTGCTCATGGGAAAAAGCTGTTTTTATGTCTGGCTGTGACGGCTTTGACGGTCCTGAGTAGCCTTCCAGTGGGAAGTGCTTCAAAGAGTTTGTGGCCAGGGTGAGAGGGATCAGAGTTGGGGTCCGACCAGTCTGAAGAAGGGTTTCGGCCCGAAACGTTGCCCATTTCCTTCGCTCCATAGATGCTGCTGCACCCGCTGAGTTTCTCCAGCATTTTTGTGTACCTTCTGAGAGGGATCAGAGATGATCTTATTCGCTCGCTTCCTGGCCCCTGCAGTGTACAGTTCATCAATGGGGGGGATGATTGCAGCCAACAACCTTCTCAGCTGATTGAACAATTCGCTGCAACCTCTGGATGTCGTGCTTGGTGCAGAGCCAAACCAGACCATGATGGAGAAGGTGAGGACAGGATCTACGATCTCAGTATAGAATTGGACCATCAATGCCTGTGGCAGATAGTGTTTCCTCAGCTGCCACAGGAAGTACATCCTCTGTTGGGCCTTTTTGACTGTGGAGTTGATGGTGGCCCCCCATTTAAGGTCCTTGGAGTAGCAATGTCACAAAATTTTGAGATTTAAAAAATCAAGTCTGCAATCTTATCTTATCCCATCAGATAAAGCATAAAAAGAAGTTTAATTTGACACCTAATTCACTGTCATATCTTCAGTATTAAAAAAGTTATGGCCATTTTCATACTCAGAAATTAGCATCTTGTTCCCTATTGCTTTTCCATTGACTTAACACAAAAGCTGTGATCGAGGACAGTCAAAAGCCCATAACTTTCTTAAAAATCAAGAGAACTGAATGAAATTTTCAGTTATTATAGATTGAAGCATTCTGGAACAAATATAAAACATCTTATTTGGATGACCTGAAATTAAAGCATATAATTAGTTAATTACCTAATTGTAGATAATTACAAAATTGACTGTTGTGATGGAAATAGTAATAAACACCCAGACTGCCTTGAAAATTCAAAAATGTGATATTCTCAAGATCAGAACTTTAATAGTATTGTATTATATGCTGTAAATCCGTAACAGATAGGTAAATAAATTACTATTGCTAGCAATAGACCAAGTCTTTATGGAGATCAGTTGCTAGCTGGTACATTGGCATATCATAATCAGTAGCATCATCATACTCCTCAGATTGTAACCAACTGTTATACTAACAGACGTGCACCTAGCTCCGCTCCTGAAAAAAATCGCGATTGTTCGCGTTAAAACGGGTCTACAAGTCGGGACCGATTGAAAAACCTTACCGGAGCTTCTGGTCGCCGTGCTGATGACGTCATCAGTAAGCGCGATGTTTTAAACGGTGGCTTAAGGACTTTTAAATGAAAAGACTGTCTCCAGCTCAGCGTCCTCAGAGAACAGTTAAAAAACAGCTGCTGAAAAACCTGAAGAATCCTGAAGGAGAAGTTACCTCTGAAGTTCCTGAAGTGGCTGCAGAAATGGATACAAGATCTAAGACAGAGCTGGCTAAGGATAAAGAATTTGAAGATTTGAAGAAATCAGTGAAAGATATGAAAGATGAAATTTTGGATGAAAATAAAACTTTGATGGAAAAAATGATGGAAAAAATCGAAAAGATGATGTAGGATTCGAATGCTGGTAATCAGAAGGCTACTGATGCTGGTAATCAGAAGGTGATTGATTCACTTGACACTATAAATAAACGAATTGATGATGTGAAAGATGGACTATCGGGGAGAATTGATCAGATGGAAAAAGTTACTACGGACAGGTTCACGGCTGTGCTTGAAACAGTAGCTGCAAGTATGGCTACAATCACGGAATTGGAGAAAAATATGGCTCGAGTGGCTGAAGACATGGTGAAAATGAGGCGAGAACATGATCAAATGAAGCAAGAACATGAGCAAACTTCAGTACAGATGATGACTCAACTGGGGAAAGTTTCAGATAAATGCCTGGACCTGGAAGCTCGTTCTAGACGCCAGAATTTGAGAATTCTTGGAGTCTCAGAGGGGACATTCGTGAGTTTGCCATGGGCATATTTAAACAACTGCTTAATCTCTCCAAAGAACCAAAAATTGAAGTGGCACACTGTGTACCGAGATTTAAACCGAGATCTCAAGCTAGACAAGACCACCCACGATAGATTATTGTGAAATTTCGAGACATTTCAGAAATGGAAGAGGTGATGAGTAAAATCAAATATGGAGTGCAACTGAGGCTTGATAATGACATTATCAAAATATTCAGGGACTTTCCGTATGAAATTGTGCAAAAGAGAAATCAATTCGGAAAGGCAAAATAACTTTTAAGGGGGATGCAAGATGTTAGATACAGTGTCTTTTATCCAGCTAAAATGTGCATCTCTTATAATGGACGTGAAAGATCATTTGTAAACCCGGAGGATGCGTACAAATATGCCCAGAGCATCGTTGAAAAGTAGCGACATGGATGGTATGAACAAACTTTTTTATTGGAATTCCACAGTTAATGGAGGATTGGCAGCTCAGAACCATTTCATGTAGTGTTTTGTTTAGCATGGCGAGACTGGTTATCTGTGGAATTTTAACTCAAGGACATTCTGTGTTCCAAACGAAGTAAACAGCCGAACCAAAGAGAATGGACTATACCAGAAGCATTAATTGTTTAATAGATTATAATATTAAATCCAATTGTAAGAACTGATCCTATTAACAACTTAACAATTTAACAAGTTATCAATATTACACTAGAATAGTAACGGACGCTAACAACAAAAATAACGAACTAACATAACTAACATAAATTTTTACTAAATCTAAACCTTATCTATAACTGGGAGGAGGGGATGAGAAACAAGCACCTGGCTCAGGTCCAGGAGCACGTTTCATTAACCCCTTCAACCAACTGTTGATTATTATTGAAGGTAAAATCATTCGTTTAATAATTAGTAGATAAAATTGCGATATATATATGATATGTTATAATGAAATATATAGGGTAAATTTGTATTATATATCTGATTGTGAGGCCCCGTCCTATTATGTTATGATTAACCAAGGGTGCGGAGTTATTTGTTTAACATCAACAATGGAAGTCAAAACAAGGTTTTCTCCCACCTACAGGTTGGCCACTTGTTACAGTGTCGACCATTTTAGACACTGTATTTTCACTTTTTCAATTTTTTTTAAATTATTATTATTACCACATAAAGTCACATGTTTGTGTTTTGTGTTTAGTGATAAGCGTAAAAGGGATATGCCAACAAAACTTAGTAATGCAAAGGTTCCCCCAATACCCAAAGACCTGAGACATGGATGCACCGCAAGATTTAAAGGTATTATAATTATTCAAAATGCAAGATGTTAAACAAATGAACCTAGGAGGAGTCTCATTCTGCAGCTGGAATATAAGAGGTATTAATGAACCTATTAAAAGGGGTAAGATATTAGCTCAGCTGAAACTGTAAAATTCTGACATCATTTTCTTACAAGAAACTCATCTAAAATCCCAGGATCAAGCTAGGTTGAGGGCGAAATGGATAGGTCAAATATATCACTCTTCATATACTTCGAAATCTAGAGGTACGTCAATCATTATTAGAAAAGGTATACCATTCTAAGCAAAGAATACCATAACAGACATTGAAGGGAGATATTTGATAGTTACCGGAGAAATTCATGATACTCCAATTACCTTGGTAAATATATACGCGCCTAACTTTGACAATCCTCATTTTTTCAATAAAATTCTGAACATAATCGCAGTTTAATTATCAAAATGTTATAATAGGAGGAGACTTTAACTGTGTTTTAGATCCGTATTTAGACAAATCAAGCCAAAAACAGAGAGGGAATACGAAATCTAAAACTATTGAACTTTTAAATATATAAATAATACCAATATAACAGATGTTTGGAGAATTGCTAATCCGACTGGCAGGGAATACTCGTTTTATTCAATGGTACACAAAACATACTCACGTATAGATTATTTCCTGGTGGATACAAAATTAATCCCTCACACTGTGAACCCAGCATACCATACAAATTCGATTTCAGACCATTCAACACTAACTTTCTTTTTAAAACTGGAAGGAATGTCTAAGAATAAATCGTTTTGGAGATTCAATTCTCTAATCCTAAAAGATCCGCAAGCGAGTATATATTTAAAAGAACAAATGGATGTCTTTTTTGAAATAAATGACACTCCAGATATATTGCCTACTTTACTATGGGAATCTTTTAAAGCATTTATTAGAGGTGTTATTATCTCATACCAAGCTTTTCAAAATAAAAAGAATAAGAATGAACAAAGACAGTTAGAAGAACTTATTAGACAAATGGATATAGATAATGCTAAAGATCCATCAATAGATAAACATAATAAAATAATAATTTTGAAATTTAAATTAAATAAACTATTATCAGCCAAACTTATAAGACTTTTCCAAATTACAAAACAGGAACACTTTGAATTTGGGGATAAACCGCATAAACTTTTTGCTCGTCAGCTAAAAAAACGAGAAAAAGAACATACGATCCAAAAGATTAAATCAGATAGAGGGGAATTACTAACCATACCGAAGGATATTAATAAAAGATTTGTGCAATTTTATGAGAATTTGTACACATCTAAAACGACAACGGACTCCAATAAAATTACAGAGTTCTTGGATAATTGTAATCTTCCAAAGTTAGAGTTGAAGGAACAAGAGGAATTGGGTGCACAAATTTCAATCAAGGAATTAGAAGACACAATAAATTCATTAAAGAATGGAAAAACTCCAGGTCCTGATGGATTTACTAATGAATTTTATAAATGCTTTTATGACAAAATTATACCACGGTTACAAAAAAGTATCAATATGCCTTTAAAGAACAAGTATTACCTGATACATTAGCTGAATCAACGATCACATTAATACTTAAAAAAGACAAAGATATAGAAGAACCGGGTTCATATAGAGCTATAGCATTGTTAAATACAGATCAAAAAATATTAGCGAAAACATTAGCTAGAAGATTAAGTAAATATATTAGTAAATTAATAAACCCAGATCAGACGGGGTTTATCCCTAAGAGATATTCATCTAATAATATGAGACGTCTACTCAATATAATGCACTCACACAAAATTGAAGAACAAGAATTATCAATTATTTCGTTGGACGCTGAAAAAGCATTTGACCAAGTAGAATGGAATTATATGGATAAAGTATTACAAAAATTCCAACTGGGAGGGAATTTTATTTTATGGATTAAATTATTATATAATAAACCTACAGCTAGAATACTAACTAATAACATATTATCCTCGAAATTGCAACTATCAAGGGGAAAGACAAGGATGCTCATTATCACCACAGTTGTTTGCTCTCATAATTGAACCTTTAGCAGAAAAAATTAGAACACATCCAGATATCCATGTGTATAATACTAAATAATCAAATAATAAAATATCTTTATACGCGGATGATATATTATTGTACATTACAAAACCTCAAATTACTATACCAAACATACTAAATCTAATCGAGGACTTTGGATCCTAAAAGTGAAATTATGTCAATAAAACCGAAAGACTCAACACATCTTTTAAAATTCCCTTTTAAAATAGCTACAGAAAAATTTAAATGGGTATTGAAATCACAAGAACATATCAAGGCATGTTCAAAGCAAATTATGATCTACTTAATAAATTAAATACATTAATTAAATTTTGGAAAACGCTTCCGATGTCTTTAATAGGCCGAATAAATGCAATAAAAATGATCTTCTTACCACAAATTTTATACCTATTTCAATCGATTCCTATATACCTACCAAAGAAGTTTAAAAAAAATTGGACTCAGACATTATTAATTTTATATGGGATTATAAATCCCATAGAATACAAAGAACACACTTGAACAAAGATAAAGTATTAGGGGGCTTAGCACTCCCTAACTTCATGTATTATTATTGGTCAGTAAATATTAAAAATATGATCCAACTGATGGACAACTCTGCCCAGCAAGTGGATTGGATTGTAATGGAGAGAGAGGACTGCTCCTCTGGTAATATTGGAGCGATCTTCCTCTCACCAATGAAACTGAATAACATAAATTATAACAAAAACCCAATTATACATAGTACAATCAGAACTTGGAAACAAATAAAACAAAATTTAAAATTAAGATATCTATCGCTTTTATCTCCAATAGTTAATAACCCTTCGTTTAATCCCTCTATTACAGACAAATCTTTTACACAATGGGATAGACTAGGAATTAAAATGTTCGGTGACTTGTATGAAACTGGAAAATTACTATCATTCCAACAATTACAAATAAAATATAAACTGGGAAATAATCAATATTTTAAATATTTTCAAATATGTGACTATTTGAAAAAATATACAAAAGATCATTATAATATCCCAGCAGATATATTGGATGAAGCAACGCAGATAAAAGCTGAATCAGCAAACTTAATATCATATTTGTATAATATTATCTTAAATGTAGAAATACCATCTACGGAAGGTATTAGAAGAGACTGGGAACAAGAATTAGCTAATAAAATCTCAAAGGAAAGGTGGAATGAACACTTATTAAACGTGCATAAATGCTCGATTAATGTAAGACACACTTTAATACAATTTAAAATTTTACACAGATTATATTATTCAAAAACTAAAATTAATAAAATTTTACCCAATGTATCATCCATTTGTGATAAATGTCAATCTCAAGAAGCTACTATAGCGCACTCATTTGTTTTTTGTACAAAAATTCAAAAATTTTGGATTGAAATTTTTGAAATCTTTACAAAATTATTTAAAATAAAACTGATACCAAAAGCAGAATGGATTATCTTCGGAACAACGGAAGATAGTCCTGAACTAAATGTGTTTCAAAAGAAATTAATAGATTACGGGTTAATAACTGGAAAAAAGTTAATCCTAAAATTCTGGAAAAACGCTCCAATACCAACTATAAACATGTGGATTTCAAATATGTTTGAAACATTACACCTAGAAGAGATAAGACTCCTCCTGGCAGGTAAACCAGATCACTTCCACCTGACGTGGTCTGCATTTATAGAATTATTACAAGTATAGGGTGCAAAAGTACTTTAAAAAAAACCTGAGGTCAGGTAAAGGGGGATGAAAGCTGGAGAGTTGGTATATCCCATTTGCGTGATGCTTATAACAAAGTATTTGTTTTTCTATTTTTTCCTCTTTCTCTTTTTTTTCTTCTTTAGGGTCTATCTCTTAATCCTTTCTTTTTAATTTCTTTTCTACAGGGTCTCTGTTCTTTCTTGTTGTCATGTTTTTACACCTTCACTATTTTCCTTCACTTTCTCTTTTTTCTTAATCTCAACCTTTCCTTTTTATCAGTGTAAAAAATGACGGAGTACATTAATTGTAATAAGATATACGTGATGAGTACTAATGTAATTGGTTATAATGTAATGTACTTCTAATAAATAAAAATAAAAAATAAAAAATAAAAAATAAAAAAGATTGTAACCAATAAGCAACTCTGTACACCTTGTTTTTCCTCAACTTTTCAATTTTGGCATTGTAAACTACAAGTTTTTGCTCTTCAAATCACACATGACATGCCTTTCTGCCCACTACTTTCCCATTAACAATGTCCTGTAGATTCCATTTCTTAAGAAAAGGATAATTTTTTTTAATAGCCTAAGTGTCCAAATAACAAACTAATCCCATTCACACAAGAATTCACAATATAACATGATTTTTAAATCTCACCGTCATTAATTTATATCCCAGATGGAAGGAATTTAATGTTTAATTCACATAAATTAATCTAGAAACATCCACTCAATATAATTAAAATTATTATTTTTTTGCACAATACATGGGACTAAAACTGATATTTAGTCTAAAAATATTGACTATGGGTAGACAATAACACAAAATATAGATGATTTAGATGCTCTTATAACATGATTGTCCAAAAAAAAGAGCATTAAAATCATCTTGCGAGTGGGTTTTTCTGGAACGCGATCGATTAGAACGTTGCATTTGTGGTGAATTTGAACCCCATGTCGGCAGGAAAAACACTGCCGGTTCGTATGGGGCCCAAATCACATTTTCGCAAATGAAAATTAGATTAAAGCCATCCTGAGAAACAAGTTTATATGTAAAATATATGACTTACATTATGTTTTGTCCCCTTCATGCGATCCGTCCCGTTGTAGGCATTGAGGGCGTTAGAAGTCGCTTTTTATTTTAATGTAATTATCGAATTCTCTCGCGATTAAATAAATTAAAAAATCGGGAACGGAGGTCCGAACGATTGTTCTTCAGCGGCTTAGCAGCCCGAGGAAAGCTGCCTCCGATAAGCAGGAGAAAACAACATTTTAATCCCGCCCACCCCCTCAAAGGCGCCAAAGTCGATCACACGGCCAGTGGCAGAACTGCAGCGCCGCTGAAGGTAAGTTTTGTAACATCGCTACTTGGAGATGATGGTACAAGGAATTTAAAGGACTCCACAGATGTGACTGTGGTGTTGTTGATGGTGAGTAGGAGGAGGGGAGGGGGTGCTCTTCTAAAGTCTACTATCAATTCCACTGTCTTATGAGCATTGAGCTCCAGGTTGTTACGAAGGCACCAGGATGCCAGCTGTGTCACTTCCTGTCTGTAGGCGGATTCCTCTCCATCGTGGATCATCCATCCAGGGTTGTGTCATCCGCAAACTTGAGAAGCTTGACAGAAGAGTCTGTGGAGGTGCAGTCGTTGGTGTAGAGAGAGTAAAGGAGAGGGCAGGGTACGTAGCCTTGCTGAGAGTCTGCGGGTTCGAGATGTGTTTTCCCAGCTTCACATGCTGCTTCCTGTCTGTCAGGATGTTGGTGATCCACTGACAGAGGGGTCCAGGCACAGTCAACTGGGAGAGTTTGGAGTGTAGTAGCTCTGGCACAATGGTGTTGAATGCAGAGCTGAAATCCACAAACAATATCCTTGCATGGGTCCCCTGGCGGTCTAGGTGCTGGGGGCTGAAGTACAGACCTAGATTGACTGCATCATCCACTGATCTATTGGCCCGGTATGCAAACTGCAGGGGGTCCAGCAGGGGGTTTGTGATATTTTTCAGCTGGGCCAGCACGTCTTTCAAGGGTCTTCATGATTACAGAGGTCAGTGCGACAGGCCTGTAGTCATTAAGACCAGTAATCCTTGTCGTTTTGGGTACAGGGACAATAGCGGAGACTTTGAAGCAGGCAGGGGCAGTGCAGGTTTGCAGGGACTGGTTGAAAATGTCTGTGCCAGTTGTTCGGCAGAGAGCTTGAGGGTACAGGGGGAAACATTGTCCGGTCCTGGAGATTTCCTGCTTTTCTGTCTTCTGAATAGCCTCTCCACCTCCTCAATTTCTATTGTTGGTGATGGAGAAGTGGCCAGACTGATGATGTGCAGCAAGGAGGGGGTGGGTGATGGACGAGGGCCCAGTCTTTGCAGATTTAAGTCAGGCTGTAAGTGGGTGTTTAGTGGTGATTGGAGAGGGGCTGGTGGGAAAGGGCCCAGTTTTTGCAGACTGGAATCAGGCTGTAAATAGGTGTGAAGTGGTGATTGGGAAGGGGTGAGGGGGTACCAGGGTTAAGTTTCTGTTTGTCAAACCTACAGTAGAACTCGTTCAGGTCGTTGGTCAACTGACGATTGTCCAAGGAGCGGGGCAGGTTCCTCTTGTAGCTGGTGATTTCTTGCAAGCCCTTCCAAACTGAAGGAGAGTCATTAGCTGAGAACTTGCTCCTCAACTTCTCAGAGTACCTTTCATTGGCAGCTCTGATTCCTCTTCTCAGCTTGTACTTGGTCCGCCTGTAGAGGTCTGCATCCCCACTCCTGTAGTCCTCATCTTTAGACTGGCGGAGCTGTCTGAGTTCTGCTGTAAACCAGGGCTTGTCGTTGTTGAACCAGATCCGGTCCTAATGGAAATGCTACTGTCCTCACAAAAGCTGACATAGTGTCTGTATATTTGTTGAGGCTTGTAGTTGCTTCCCTGAACACATTCCAATCAGTGCAGTCAAAGCAGGACTGTAGGTTTTCAATGCCCTCGCTTGTCCACCATTTCATTGTTCTGAACACAGTCTTAGCAGATTTTAGTTTCTGCCTGTCGGTCGGAATGAGGTGAACTAAACAATGATCAGAGAGACCCAAAGCCGCCTGGGGAACAGAGCGATATGCATTCTTGATTGAAGTGTAACAGTGATCGAGTGTTTTCTCCCCTCTGGTGGGGCAGGTAACATGATGTCTGTACTTTGGAAGCTCTCGGCTGAGGTTAGCCTTGTTAAAGTCCCCCAAAACAATGACCATGGAATCTGGAATGTCAATAGACAATAGACAATAGGTGCAGGAGTAGGCCATTCGGCCCTTCGAGCCAGCACCGCCATTTAATGTGATCATGGCTGATCATCCCCAATCAGTACCCCGTTTCTGCCTTCTCCCCATACCCCCTGACTCCGCTATCTTTAGGAGCCCTATCTAGCTCTCTCTTGAAAGTATCCAGAGATCCGGCCTCCACCACTCTCTGAGGCAGAGAATTCCACAAACTCACAAGTCTCTGTGAGAAAAAGTGTTTCCTCGTCATCATTCTAAATGGCTTACCCCTTATTCTTAAATTGTGGCCCCTCGTTCTGGACTCCCCCAACATCGGGAACATGTTTCCTGCCTCTAGCAAGTCCAAACCCTTAATAATCTTATATGTTTCAATAAGATCCCCTCTCATCCTTGTAAATGCCAGAGTATACAAGCCCAGCCACTCCATTCTCTCAGCATATGACAGTCCCGCCATACCGGGAATTAACCTTGTGAACCTACGCTGCACTCCCTCAATAGCAAGAATGTTCTCAACTGCACACAATACTCCAGGTGTGGTCCCACTAGGGCCCTATTCAACTGCAGAAGGACCTCTTTGCTCCTATACTCAACTCCTCTTGTTATAAAGGCCAACATGCCATTCGCTTTCTTCACTGCCTGCTGTACCTGCATGCTTACTTTCATTGACTGATGAACAAGGAACCCCAGATCCCGTTGTACTTCCCCTTTTCCCAACAACACCGTTTAGGTAGTAATCTGCCTTACTGTTTTTGCTACCAAAGTGGATAACCTCACATTTATCCACATTAAACTGCATCTGCTATGCATCTGCCCACTCACCCAACCTGTCCAAGTCACCCTGCATTCTCATAGCATCCTCCTCACAGTTCACACTGCCACCCAACCTTGTGTCATCTGCAAATTTGCTAATGTTACTTTGAATCCCTTCATCTAAATCATTGATGTATATTGTAAATAGTTGCGGTCCCAGCACCGAGCCTTGCGGCACCCCACGATCACTGCCTTCCATTCTGATGTCACTCTCTACCCTCATTACCTGGTCAGTGAGTTGTGTTTGTGCCTCATGTACGCTGGCTTGGGGGGGGGGGGGAGAGGGGATGTGAACTCCAGCGAGAATAAAAGAGGTAAATTCCCTGCGAGTATAAAGGGTTTGCAGTTTATAAAGAAAAATTCTAGATTGGGTGAACAGTACCGTGATGTCGCTGCACCAGTCCTGGTTACTATAGAAGCATATTACACCGCCTCTAGATTTTCCCACTGCCTCTGCTTCGCGGTCCACTCTATGTAGTTGAAAGCCAGCCATATGCATTGCATTGTCCGGGGTCGATTCACACAGCCAGGGCTCAGTGAAGCACAGGACAGCGGCTCGAGTGAAGTCCTTGTTTGTCTGGCGCAGGAGTTGCAGTTCGTCCACTTTGTTGTTGAGAGACCGTAGATTTTCAAGGAATATACTCGGGAGCGTTGTGCGTAATCCTCATTGCTGGAGTCGGGTGAGTGCTCCAGAGAGCTTCCCACGGCCCCGCCGACGAGTATGTCCAAATAATCCAGCGAGTGATAGAAATCCGGAACGATGTTTGGAGGTACCTTATGTCTGATGTTAATGAGTACCTCTCTCATGAAAGTGATCCATGTAGGATTTTCACAAACGACACAAATGAACAAACACATACAAAACAGCAAGGAGCAGGACACCGTGGCAGCCATCGTCAGCACCAATGAATGAAAGCTAAAGAGCCTTTTCCACGCTGTATCATTGAACTAAACAAAACTAAAAGCTCAGCTGTAGAAGGCACACACCACATCTATGGCATATCCTGTATCTTTACGCTATGGAAAGCTTGATTGTAATCATGTACTGTATACTTTTCACTGACTGGATAGCACACGTCAAAAAAGTTTTTCACTGTACCCTCAGCAAACATGAAAATAGTAAACAACACTAAAATAAAACTAAACTAAAAATGATAGTTCTTTAGAGAATGAATGGCCTTCAACCATTAACATTGTGTACAAGCCATATTTTCCAATTGAGTAACAATGAGATGTAATTTCACAGTGGTGTCAGAACAGGAGACACATTCATAGATATATCCTCTGCCTATTGGCACAATCTGGAAGCATTGGTTCATGTTCCAGGTCTCCATTTGGCTTTGTTTACCAAGTAGCTTCCCTTACTAAAGACAGTTCAAGGAAAATCAGTGTTCACCTTTGAGATTAGATTGGCAAATCGCATGCAATGAACTACCTCACAAGAACCACACCACCGGGATCATTAGGATGTGGCTGACTGCAGACCTAACTGCAATGACTGAATGCTTCCAGAAGTGGGATTGCAGCCGCATTTGAAGTATTGTGAGCAATTTTGGCCACCATATCTGAGGAAGGATGTGCTGGCTCTGGAGAGGGTCCGAGGAGGTTTACAAGAATTATCCCAGGAATGAGTGGGTTTAACATATGATGAGTGTTTGATGGCACTGGGCCTGTACTCGCTGGAGTTTAGAAGAATGAGGGGGGACCTCATTAAAACATACAGAATATGAAAGGCTTGGATAGAGTGGATGTGGAGAGGATGTTACCACTAGTGGCTGAGTCTCGGACTAGAGGTCAGAGCCTCAGAATTATAGGATGTTCCTTTAAGAAGGAGATGAGGAGGAATTTCTTTAGTCAGAGGGTGGTGTTATTTGCCACAGAAGGCTGTGGAATACATTAATGGATATATTTAAGGCAGAGAGAGATATATTCTTGATTAGAACGGGTGTCAGGGGTTATGAGGTGAAGGCAGGAGAATGGGGTTAGGAGGGAGAGATAGATCAGCCATGATTGAATGGCGCAGTAGACTTGAAGGAACTGCAGATGCTGCTTTACATTGAAGATAGTTACAAAAACCTGGAAGACACAAGAGTCTCGATCCAAAACACACAACGTGGAAACAGGCCCTTTGGCCCAACTTGCCCACTCCAACTAATATGCCTATCCTATCCATGTACCTGTTTAAATGCTTCTTAAACATTGTGATAGTACATAAATGTTGAGATAGTGGTTGCAGGTGTTTGTATGTTTTACTTTCGGAGAATGGTGGTGGCAACTGATTGGAAGGAATAGCATGGTTTTTGAGAACTAACATGGTAACCAAGAAGGAGAAATTGGGTTGGCGGCAACATTTTGGAAAAAGCATTGAAGGGAGCAGGAGCATGAGAAAACTGAGTACGTTTTCAATGGTGAGTCAGGGAAGTCCATGAGCCCTGTGCTTTGTTTCTGGATGTGAGGCTGGAGGAGTCAGTGTGATGGTGATGTTTGGTCCCTAAGAATCTGATGCCCTCATTCTTCCAGGAGGTTGAGGCCACTAATTCAAGAGATGTTCTCAAAAATGATTTAAAACATTTTCATATATCCTCGCAGGAAGGTCATAAGGTCATAGGTGTTTGGAGCAGAATTAGGCAATTCGGCCCATCAAGTCTACTCCGCCATTTCAATCTTGGCTGATCTATCTCTCCCCCTAACCCCATTCTCCTGCCTTCTCCCCATAACCCCTGACACCCATACTAATCAAAAAATTACTAATCAAGGAACTTCTATTGAAGTGTAGAATCCTTCAATGAGACAAATGTTAAGTCATGTAGAAAGGAGACCGACAGATATATTCTTTAAGGCAGCATTTCCATAGAAACTGATTTTGGTGCTTTCAATTTACTAGCAAAGGTTGAGGGATAGCGAGTTTCAGGAGCCCAACTTCCAATCATCACTATCATAATTACAGCTCCCGCAGAACTTCCCAGTTCAAAATTTGTGTTGCACAGATTACATGTAAACCCTTATAAGAGGGACCCTCTGCAAAGTTCTAATCTTGTGAGTTTTGAGCAAGAATCAAATATCACGTTCCCGTAATTATGAATTTACCAAAGATATTAAATGTTTGGTTTTAGCCAGTACTTTTCCTGCAGTTTAAAGCCAATGATTCTGCAAACAGATTTAATTAGAAATATGCTCTAGTAATATAAACTTGCCACACTTTAGTGGCAAAGAGCCAGAATGATTTAAATAAATGATCTAATGCATTATCTCATAATTGGACTGAAGTTTTTTTCTCCAATAGTAAACATTGCACACTAGCCATGTCAATGACCAATCATATTTCCACGCATTGGTATCTGGTATCTCTGCCTAATAAAATAGGTTTTAGGTCAGACATTTGGTTTGATTTGAATTGTTCTGTAGCAATCAGATCGAGGGCCAACTTCCCATCCATCTTTTCATTCCATTCCAAATAAATAAAAAAACTTATTGCAACATAAAGACCTTTTTTCAACAGTTCTGCTGAATGAAGTCGGGAAACTGAAATTGATTGTCAATATAGACTTGGCCTTCTTATATACAACCATATCTTTGAGCTTTTTACTATCAGATTGTGGATGTTCAGCCATGATCACATTGAATGGTAGTGCTGGCTCAAAGGTCCGAATGGCCTACTCCTGCACCTATTGTCTATCGTCTATCGTTTTCCTCCCCCTAGTGCAGAACTCCATTCAATATCAAGAAACATGTAAAACAAATATTGATTTAGAAATGAACAGAAAATTGTTCTGAAAACAAACAAGGTTTTTTGCACGCAGTAACAAATAAAGAATATCATAAATCTGTGAGCAACAATTGAAAAATAGAATAAACAGCAGTTAATCAATTCAAAATGCTTGCAGTTATGTTTATAAATCAATTCTGCTTGATTTTTCTAACTTTATATAATTTTATAACAATGACCTAATGTAAATCTTTCTTGCAGTTCATGAGGTTCCTGGCTGTATCTTTATTTAAAGGTAATTTGTTTTCAGTTAAGAAAATTACTGCCTTCATTGTGCCAACTCTAAGTGAATATTGGGGAACCAATTCTTTGAAGTGTGGATGAGATGCACAAAAATGCATAGAATTGTTAACAGATGTGTTCATCTGAGCAAGCTGTTACTAACTATTAGAAACAATGAATTTACCACTGGCCTACTAAGCAACAATATAATCAGGATACCCAGAACACAGATAATGCTTGTGGCGATCGGTTTCTTTTTATGTGCTGCCCATTATTTAAACAATGTGCCGTTGTCTCTGAAACTGAATTCTCACAGGTGAAAATTTCCCTGCAACAGATGTTAAAGGAACTGGCTTGTAATTTTCCCAATTAATACTGTCTCCATTTCTGAAGTGGGTTGTTGTATAGCCAACTCTCCAGGTTACTAGCAAATACCCAATTTTGTTTTAGGTCTTCCATCCTTTATTTCCCTCTTTGAATATATTCCATACGATAAATGTATTCAGTTCTTCTACTCTTGTTTTAAGATATTTATTATAATATTTATCTTGTTATTACTTTTAGCCAATTCAGATTTCTCCTCTCCTCAATGTTCATCTCTTCCTGCGCAATCACTGAGGATCAAGGATGACTTGCTCCCACTCCAGTTCTGTTCGTTTTGAGATTCCTGAAAAAATCTTAAAAGGGATCTGCGGACTCTTTTATGGGTGGGGAACAGGCTCGCAGAGTGCATTGTTAAAGATGTTATGTATTTCTTCCACTTTCTATGTACCGTAGCAACCATGTACTCCCATTGTAGTGATACATAATGGTCAGTGCTATCCGAAATGCTGCTCTTTTTGAATGATTAAAGACCAGAGTTTAGTTTAGTTTAGTTTAGAGATACAGCGCGGAAAAAAGGCCCTTCACCCACTGAGTCCGCGCCGACCAGTAATCCCCGGACATTATCCAGGCACGTGCCGTCAGTAGGGCAAGGTAGGCAGTGCTTACCCTGATTAAAATTATAAAATGGTAATTATTAAATATAAATAGTAAAAGCACGGGAGAATTATGCCTACCTGAGAGATCGATCTCTTAGGTAGGCATAATTCTCCCGTGCCTTTTATCCGCAGTACATGAAATACGTGAAAGTATGTGCAGCTCACGTGCCCTTGACGCTGCTTCAAACCTTCAATGACAACGGTCTATAAACGGAGCTGAAATTCTGCCTTTGCACGTGGACTGCATACTGCGCATGCGCAGCAGCTTCCTGCACTTGCACAGCGCTAGTTTCTTGGCGGGTTTTTCAAACATGGATTGTCATTGTCTTAAGAGTATCTTAAGAAACAAAGAGAGAAGAATGGAGTTTGTGTACAAGTAATGTGGGAAGTAAATTTCTTTGAGCTAAATGTTTTTAAATACCGTATTTCCCGGCAATGAAGATGCTATATTTTCTCCAAAAATAAGGCATGAAAATTTACTTGCTTCTTGGAGGCCGAAGGTTAGGTTGGTAGCCAAGAAAGATAGACTTGTTATCCCTCAGTACAGCAACATCAAGAACGATGTTGCTGTACTGAGGGATAGCCAAGTCTCGTGTGCGGACGCGGCGCCGACAGACAAGAAGCCGAAGCAAAGAAGCCGAAGCAAAGAAGCCGAAGCCAAAGAACCAAATAGAAACGAGACCGAAACGCCAATGACCGAAAGAGTCCGAAGACGAAACGCCTACTAACCGAAAGGATGGGAAGCCTAAATTCAAACTAACCGAAAGGGCGGGACGCCTAAACGCCAACAAACCGAAAGGCTGCTTCGCCTAAAACCAGGGTGATCCCCCCTCCGACCCCCGGTCTTTCACACCCACACCATGGTGATTCACCCCGGCCGCGGGGACAGACGGTTTATTTATTACCGTCTCGGTGTTTGCGGAACGCACCCAAGCTCCCACGCACAAAACAGGCAGCATCTCTGGAGAGAAGGAATGGGTGACGTTTCGTGCCGAGACCATTCTACAGAGTGTGTCTGAAGGGTCTCGACCCGAAACGCCACCCATTCCTTCTCTCCAGAGATGCTGCCTCTTCAGCTGAGTTACTCCAGCATTTTGTGTCTATCTTTGGTGTGACAGTTGTGTCATTTTATCGGCTTCGTGTATTGCGCGCCCAGGAGAGACGTTGGACATGCCGCTTGCATCTATTCAAACAAGTGCGCTCAAATTGAAATCCCACATCTTTGCGAGGGAGGGATGGAATAGATATAATCACCGGCTAAAACAAAGGCCGTTAGGACAGGGAAATAATGCCACCAGTTAATTAACCATGTTCCCGAATGTAAGAACGATGTATACATGTAATACATGATATACACCAGTTAATTAACCATGTATAAATGTATATCATGTATTACATGTATGAAATGACACAACTGTCACACCAAAGATAGACACAAAATGCTGGAGTAACTCAGCTGAAGAGGCAGCATCTCTGGAGAGAAGGAATGGGTGGTGTTTTGGGTCGAGACCCTTCAGACGCACTCTGAAGGTCTCGGCACGAAACGTCACCCATTCCTTCTTTCCAGAGATGCTGCCTGTTTTGTGCATGGGAGCTTGGGTGCGTTCAGCAAACATTGAGACGGTAATAAATAAATCGTCTGTCCCCGCGGCCGGGGTGAATCACCCTGGTGTGGGTGTCAAAGACCGGGGGTCGGAGGGGGAGGGGGGATCACCCTGGTGTGGAGGTTGGGGTCCGATGGCGGTGCATCGCGGTCAGTGACTGTGGGACGCTCCCGCGGGTGGAGACGGAGGACAGAGAGAATGGGGAGAGAAGGGGAGAGAGTGAAGGGAGGGGTAATCACCCTGGTGTGGAGGTTGGGGTCCGATGGCGGTGCATCGCGGTCAGTGACTGTGGGACGCTCCTGCGGGTGGAGACGGAGGAGAGAGAGAAGGGGGAGAGAAGGGGAGAGAGCGGGGGGGGGGGGAGAGAGAGAGAAGTGGGAGAGAGAGGAGGAAGAGAGAGGGGGAGAGAGGAAAGAGGGGAGAGAGAGGAGGAGAGAGAGAAGAGGGGAGAGAGGGGAGGAGAGAGAAGGGAGAGAGAGGGGGAGAGAGAGAAGAGGGGCAAGAGAAGGGGGAGACGGGAGCGTGGGGTTCATTTTCCCACACAAGCATAGGTGACTGGGCAATCTGAACCCAAGCACCAAGTTGAAAGCAGCCGAAGGTGTGCATTCCTCGGGACAGCCCCCACTCTCCCAATGCCACCCTCCGCGGGCTGCGGGTCGGGTGGAGCGGAGGTTTGGGACAATGTTCATGCCTTCAGAGTGATGTGATGGACACGGGGGTCTGGACCAATCGCTGACAAGTCCCGCCCCCGGCAACGTCATGTCCGTTATTGGACTTTTCTGTTGAGCGGCAGTCGGTCCTTTGGCCTGTAGGCGCCGCTGCCTTTCGGGTAGGTGGCGTTTCAACTGAGCGGCCATTCGGTAAGTTTGCTTTTAAGCGACGCAGCCTTTTGGTTCATTTGCGTTTAGGCGTCCCGCCCTTTTGGGTAGTTTGCATTTAGGCGTCCCATCCTTTCGGTTAGTAGGCGTTTCGTCTTCGGACTCTTTCGGTTCATTGGCCTTTCGGCCTCGTTTCTATTCGGTTCTTTCTCTTCACTTCTTTGCTTCGGCCTCGTGTCTGTCGGCGCCGCGTTCGGGTACCAGCCAAGTCTATCCCTCATTACTGGCAGCTGATGGGAAGCGGCTGTAAAGTGGGAAACGGCTGTAAAAGGACAGCGCCGTTGGGGGAGGTGGGGGGAGGGAAGAGAGAGTTCCTTTCAAAGCATATGGGGAGTCTGGCCAGGGGTAAAGTTGCGGGGAGGGCAGGAGCGTTGTGAAGGAGGGGGTCGGGGAGCATGCCAGCAACTCACTCACTCACCGCTGCTGCAGCGCTTTGGGCGCGGAGCCACCGCATTGTGGCTGGGGAGGGAAGTAGATCAGGTGGCTGTGAGCAGCTGCCGGGACCAGACAGCGGAACCAGCCGCCACCTCAGCACCTTCTGCCGGCCCGCTCTCCTCTGGCAGTACTCTCTCCTGCCGCTCACCGGCCATGCTCATGTCAGCCGCTTCCCGCAAATCCTTAAATTTCGACTGCTGCAGGGAGCTGGACATGGCCTCACTTACTGTGCTGGGAGACACTGCATGGCATTCACTGCCCCAGGGCCGGTCCTAGGCCGATTGGACCGATTTTTCCAAATTGGGCCCCGCGCCCAAGGGGGCCCCGCGTTAATTTTCTGTATTTCATATGGAAATACAAATTCGCTATGTTAAATAAAGATTTAAAAAATCCATACGGATTTTTACAAAACGAACATGGATAACTAACGATGTGTTAACTGCTACTGTAACACTTGCAAACTGCCAGTAGTTAGCAAGTAGTTATACAATGCATCGATCCACATTCCTCAGTAAATGCGTTAAATTGTGACACTCGCTGCCGCCGGAGCAGACCCGGGGGGGGGGGTAAGTACCGGGCTCTGGGGGGGGGTCTACAGGGCAGCAAGCCCTAGCACCGCAGCGAACTCATCCGTGAGTATTCAACGCTAAATGCCGGGAGCGGGCAGACGGGCCGTGTGTGAGGGGGGGAGGGGGGTTGTGTTAACTCGTTCGGTGCCATACAACAGCTGACCTGGTTGGAGGTTTGAGTCTGTTAACATTGGTGTCGGGGTTAATGTCCGGGCCGGGGTACGGGTGGGATTTAACCCTGTGTGTGTGTGTCTGTCTGTCTGTCTGTCTGTGTGTGCCTGTCTGTCTGTGTATGTGTGTGACTCTGTGTCTGTGTATGTCTCTGTGTTTCTGTGTGTGTGTGTGTGTGTGTCTCTGTGGCTGTGTGTGTCTGCGTTTCTGTGGCTGTGTGTGTGTCTCTATCTGCGTGTGTGTCTGGGTGTGTCTCTGTCTGTCTGTGTGTGTGGGGGGGGGGCAGTGGAGAGACAGAGAGAGGGAGGATTTTCAGTTTGCAAACCACTCGTTTTCAGTTAAGAGTTGGATACGATTACTGTCAATACGAGCAGCTCACGGAGCAGAGTCTCGGCTCAGCTCGGCTCGGCTCTCACACACACACTCGTGGAGTGAACTTCAGATATAAACGTGGCTGGGGGAAGAGGAGTGGGGGGGAGAGGGAGAGGAAGAGGGAGAGAGAGAGAGAGAGGAAGGGGGGAAAGAGAGAGAGAGAGAGAGAGGGAGAGAGAGGGGGGGAGAGAGAGAGGGGGAGAGAAGGGGGGAGAGAGAGAGAGAGAATTGGAGAGAGAGAGAGTTCTCCCTTCTGCTTCACCACCCCTGTTGGCTGCCCTTTGTAAGATGATTGGAGATCAAAACCAGTTACCCTTTAGATCTCCCCCTCACTACCTCCCTCCCCCTCCCTCTGCCTCCTTTAGAGAGGGGGGGAGGATGAGGGAAGGAAGGGGGCAGAGGGGAGAGAGGAGTGTGCCTTGCTTGGTGGAGAAGAGGGATATTGGAACGCTGTACGCAGGTGGTGACTCACTCTCACACTGGGATCCCCCCTGTCATTGCGCAGTCTATCTGACCCCCCCTCCCCCCTCCTCTATGGAGCGAAGGAAATATGCAACGTTTTGGGTCGAAACCCTTCTTCAGACCCGGCCCGAAACGTTGGCTAATTCCTTCGCTCCATAGATGCTGCCTCAAGCCCTGTCCCACTGTGCGAGTTCACCCAAGAGCTCTCCTGAGTTTAAAATCTCTGTGTAGCATCTCTGTCCCTATCTTCAAATTCCCAATTTGAAATGAAATACAATTTTCGAAAAAGACTTCGCAGCAGGATCGATTCCCACGCATTAGTCGATTCCCACGCATTTTCAATCATCGTTCGATTCAGTGTAATTTTCACACCTGGTTGATATCGTTTTTTTTTTAAAGATACAGTACATTACAATAAATAGTTTCAAGCATACCCGGTACTAAACGCATGAACATTAAGGTGGTTACTGATGTTACAAACGGTTATAAATGAACATAATTTCAAAGTGAAATAGGAGATTTCCGTGGAAAGAATATTTAACCAGAATATGGTGAGGTCGCTGCAAAATGCTCACTTAAAACAATACGCCGTCAACTCAGGATGGTTTCTTAGCCCTCTGACAGGTGTTTCAATCTCACCTCGTAGCTTGCCGTTAATCGATTCATAGCTATTAATTTTCATTCCTGGTCCATATCGAACTTCTCCAAATGCAAACGCTTCAAGTTACGCTTCTTGTGAGGTGGTAAAGGGGGGGGGGGGATGCTAGGATAAAATACCATATATTTGCATTTATATAGCAATCCTGCTTTTGCTGCGAAATTTTAAAGTCAAAAGTTGTATTTTATTTCAAAGTGGGAATTGGAAGATAGGGACAGAGATGCTACACAGAGATTTTGATAGGAAGGAAATGTTACAGCAGCTGAGTAAAAGATCGGCCAAATGGTAGGTTCAATGAAGATCGGGCGAGGGGGATTGGGGGTGGGGGAAAAGTATCCGTAGCTTGGGACTTGCCTAAATGAGTACTGAGATGGATTATCATTCCACACCAAATTTCTTAGACAATAATACCTTTTATGCAATTATCACAATAGTTTGTTGGATATGGATCAACGGACTCTGTATGGCACATGCTCGTAAATTAGTAAAACAAATGTTCATCTTTAAGTACTGTTGTTTCTGGGATGGGGGTGACTGATAACAAATAACCTACATTCTATATTTTGTCATAATGTGGCTGAAACAATGGCATATTTTGTGATATTTATTGAGATAGAGAGATACAACTGAGTTTGGGCAAGATATTACCTTGCAACATTCTGTATGTCTGATAGATATTGTGAAATGGAACTCAGAAATTATGGGAGGATTACATAAAACTACAATTCAAAGGTAATGAATATACAGAGTATTCGTATTTCCATCATGAATATGCAATAGTGATATAGGACACCAGGTCCTACTACGGTAAACTCACGAGCTACTACGGTATGACTACGTGTTAAAAAGTATCAAATTTTTACATCCTGAGTATATTTTACATGTGGGCATTTGTCAACATGTTGAAAATCTTCAAGAGTTACCACGTTTCCCGAGTACCTGCCGTTAGCGCTAAGAAATGGCATGTTGCCCTTTATAACAGGAGGAATCGAATATAGGAGCAAAGAGGTCCTTCTGCAATTGTACAGAGTTCTAGTGAGACCGCACCTGGAGTATTGTGTGCAGTTTTGGTCCCCTAATTTGAGGAAGGACATTCTTGCTATTGAGGGAGTGCATCATAGGTTTACAAGGTTAATTCCCGGGATGGCGGGACTGTCATATGCTGAGAGAATGGAGCAGCTGGGCTTGTACACTCTGGAGTTTAGAAGGATGAGAGGGCATCTCATTGAAACATATAAGATTTGTTAAGGGCTTGGACACGCTTGAGGCAGGAAACATGTTCCCGATGTTGGGGGAGTCCAGAACCAGGGGCCACAGTTTAAGAATAAGGAGTAAGCCATTTAGAACGGAGACGAGGAAACACTTTTTCTCACAGAGAGTGGTGAGTCTATGGAATTCTCTGCCTCAGAGGGTGGTGGAGGCAGGTTCTCTGGATACTTTCAAGAGAGAGCTAGATAGGACTCCTAAAAATAGCTGAGTCAGGGGATATGGTGAGAAGGCAGGAACGGGGTACTGATTGTGGATGATCAGCCATGTTCACATTGAATGGCGGTGCTGGCTCGAAGGGCCAAATGGCCTGCTCCTGAACCTATTGTTTATTGAAATGTCCTGAGCTCCGACGTACCCGCTACGTTCATTCTACGTGTTTACCACGAGTTTTGATTTTTTTTAAACTCGGGAGGAGAGCTCTTGGGTGAACTCGCACAGAGGGACAGGGCTTCACACCCGCTGAGTTTCTCCAGCATTTTTGTCTACCTTCGATTTTCCAGCATCTACAGTTCCTTCTTAGACGTTTTGCGGTGACGGCTGCATCTTCGGTTCCTTTCTGTTGGGGGGAGGGGGGGGGGGCGGAGAGTCCTGGCCCATGGCGGCACCTGATAAGTGATATGTTCCCTCCGTGGGTGCTGCCTTGCCTGCTGAATTCCGCCAGCACTCTGTGTTTTTTGTTTGGCTCTGAAGTTGAAGGTGGACCCCCCTGTGTCTACCTTCAACTCCCTGTCTGTGGTGGCTCAGCGGGACGGGCAGGGGCTCTGGGGAGAGGGCAGATAAAATTGCCGACTTAATTTTTAAAATCTCAAAAATTTGTGACGTTGCTGGAAAATGTACCCGCATCTTGGAGGCCAGACATTAGGTTGTTAGCCAAGAAAGATAGACTTCGTTATCCCTCAGTACAGCAACATCAAGAACGATGTTGCTGTACTGAGGGATAGCCAAGTCTATCCCTCATTGCTAGCAGCTGATGGGAAGCGGCTGTAAAGTGGGAAGCGGCTGTAAAACGACAGCGCTGCTAGGGTGGGGGGGGGGAGATGGGAGAGTTCCTTTCACTGCGTGTGGGTAGTCTGTCCAGGGGTAAAGTTGCGGGGAGGGCAGGAGGGTTGAGGAGGGGGTCGGCCGGGGATCATTCAGCTCAAGAACGGGTCAGTGGGCGATGGATAACAGGACAGTGGGCGGTGGAGCTTACTCCATATGTCAGTGCGAGTAACCTCAATTGATCTCTTGTTCGCGCTGACACAAGAGTAAGCTCCACCGCCCGCTGTGATGTTATCCATCACCCGCTGACCCACTCCGCTCTATGATATTTGCTCTTGAGCTGGTCCCCTCACCGTTCAGACGGAGAGCACTGCCAGAGGTGAGCGGGCCGGCAGAAGGCGCTGAGATGGCAGTCAGTTCCGCTGGAGGCCGCTAGTAGCCACGCGAGTTGCTTCCCTCCCCGGTTACAATGCGGTGGCGCCCGGAGCGCCGCGGCAGTGGTGAGTGAGTGTTACTGGCATGAACACCGACCCCTTCCTTCTCAACGCTCCTTCCCTCCTCGCAACTTTACCCCTGGCTAGACTCCCCACACGCTGTGAAAGGAACTCTCCCCCGAATTGTCATGTTACTCACAACACGTGACTCATTAATAATTATTTATTTATATTTCTACGAAATTTTTACCCAATTGGGCCCCGCACCTCCTAAGGCCGGCCATGCACTGCCCGGTCCGTGTCTTTCAATGTAGTGAGGGCACCAGCTGAAGAGCGGGTCAGCAGGCAATGGATAACAGGACAGCGGGCGGTGGAGCTTACTCCAGTGTCAGCGCGAGTAACCTCAATTGGTCCCTTGACCGTGCTGACAGAGTGAGTTGCTGGCATGATCCCAGATCCCCTCCTTCTCCATGCTCCTGCCTGCGCTGACCCAGGCCAGAGTCACCACACGCTGTGAAAAGAACTCTTTTTATTTTTTTGACGGTGAGAAATGCTATGTCCCGCCAGCCTTTTTTCAAAATTTTGCAACTCAAAACGCAGGTGCGTCTTCATTGCCGGGAAGTATGTACTTTATTATGGCTTTTGAAGACAAATTACTTTATAAAAGTCGACTGGCAGCTTACGGAGAGGAGAACAATCTGCGTATGCGATTTAAGATTTTTTTTAAAGCCGACTGACTGCCTCCCCTGAGTAATTACTCACGGCACGTGCCTGACATTAACACTATCCTACACACTAGAGACAATTTACACATACATCAAGCCAACTAAACTATATACCTGCATGTCTTTGGAATGTGGAAACCAAAGATCTCGGAGAAAACCCATGCGGTCACGGAGAGAACGTACAAACTCCGTACAGACAGCACCCGTAATCAGGATCGAATCCAGATCTCCGGCGCTGCAAATGCTGTAAGGCAGCAACTCTACCACTGTGCCACCGTGCCACCCACGTCAGTCGAGATGGTATACTTTTTCAAGTAATGCCAATACTTTTGTATTCCGTCTGCCCTCCAGCAAATTGCTTAGCATGGCTGTGTTTGGAGTAGAATGCTATTCCACTGGAGTCTGGTATAAGCAAGATCTAGACCTATCCATCAGAGCATGATCAATTGCTTGAGAGTGGGGATGTTCAAAAATATTTATCAACTTGTTAGAAATCCCAATTAATCTCTGCTTAATCTTGGTCTGCTCATTAATATCCTCACAGAAGTTTAAGAATAATGGTAACAGTTCCCTGCAACATCATTATGCTTTAGATCTGTCCTAGAACTTCATAATGTTCTATTGGTAGTGGCTGTGTGTTTAGCCATCCCGCTTGTAATTCCCTCTCCAAAGCTCTTTGCCTCTCAAAGAGTAGAGATGTGGCACCTTTTTTCATGCTCACTGTGAATCAGGTTGGCTGACCTTTGTGCTGAAAATACAAGATAAAAGTCCTCTGTCAGCCTCTCCATTACAATAATGGATCAGGATGATACTCTAAAAAAGAGGACCCGTTCCCATATCTCAGAAACCACCGCTTAGCAAGACATCAATGATTAAATGTGCCACTGCCTTCACTGTTTCAACACAACGATTAGTTATTTGAGGAAAAGGGTATTTAACATTGAAACCTTAACTTGGAATTAAATATACTACCAAGCAGTAATGTTATCTTCCCTCCTATCTGTTTTTACCAGCATTGCTGTTTCTGAAAAGTCCTCCAAATTCACTGGAAGGTAAATGAGCTAATGTCAATCTAACATAGGCCATATTCACAGCATTGAGACACTTGTTACATTCAAGTGGACATGTTGCGCAGGCCATATTGTTCACGTGCCAACATAAGGTTCTTAAAACAAATACTTTAATCCAAGCTTCAAGTTAATGACTACCTTGAGTCTAGGCATTGGTAAGCAGCAGAAAGACAGCACCACCTCACCATCTTCTCAATTTGTTGAGGAGTCTATGTTTCCAAGAGTCTGTGGTTCCAATACAGAAGCAGTGGAAACAAGTCATGCTTACTGCCATAGATTTTATTTCGAAGTCACGTGAGTGACTACGTGAAGAGCCCGCCAGCCTGCATGCGTGTCAATGCGTCTAGCGCATGGCGCGAGCGGAGCAGTTCGAACTGCTCTGCAAGGTAAGTCAATTTCACCGGGCAGGTCTATGATGTGCCCAGAGTAGCTATGGAGGCAGCCCGGGGTTTGGGCCGCCGTGGAAGCTCCATAGGAGCTAGAGTAAGGGAAGTTTTTTATGCCGCAGTTCGAGCTCTCCACGGGAGCAGGCGGCTGAAATTGGAGACCGCCATAGGACTCCATAGGAGCTAGGATTGCAGCTGTTGCCATTATAACTCTGCACGGCAGCAGGCGGACAAAAATGGAGACCACCGTAGGGCTCCATAGGAGCTAGGATTGCAGCTGTTGCGTTATAGCTCTCCACGGGAGCAGG
Organism: Malacoraja senta; assembly: GCA_038087875.1. Classification (NCBI taxonomy): domain Eukaryota; kingdom Metazoa; phylum Chordata; class Chondrichthyes; order Rajiformes; family Rajidae; genus Malacoraja; species Malacoraja senta. Next base: position 192,265 of record JAXLNO010004473.1, read on the forward strand.
CGGCTGTAATTGAAGACCGCCGTAGGACTCAATAGTGCAGCTGCTGGCATCAGAGCTCCATATGGGAGCAGGCAACCAAAGTTGGAGGCAGCCGTGTGGCTCCGTAAGGAGCTAGAATTCATCAATTGCGGCTGTCGGCAGCCAGGTCTATTATCGCTGCAGGAGGTGTCCAGCAGCCGGTGAGTCTAACAAATGCCGCGGCCTAGAGCTACCGTTTAGGTAAGCCCACCTGCCGTAGCACCGTACATTTTTAAACATAGTTACTGCTACAGCTATGCTGCAGCAGCATATAGTGTATACTTTATATTTGGCTATATAGAGTTGGCATTATAACAGTTGCCACTCGGTCACGTTTGTGACTATCATTCTAAAGTCATGTTTAATTCTTTGGCAATATAACAATATGCCTTATCATACCAATAAAGTTTATGTTTTAAAAAGATGATTACAAAGGACATTTATTATCACATACACCAATGGTGTAGTGAAATTGGACGCCATTGCAGTCCAGAGCTCCTGGCTTAGGAAGTATTTTTTGAGCTGTGCCTATCAGACACCTGTGGGAGCTACACCTGGTGGCGTAATGGTAATTTCCGCTCACCAGAGGGGACTGTTGAAGATTCTTTTACAAGAGACTCCAACTATATGCATATCGATAAAGTAGTCGAATCTCTGATTTAATAGGGATCGGCATCTTTTAATCATATAAACGTAATTGCCTATGACAACACCTGGCAGGGTTGCAGTATTTCTCCCATTCTGTCTGGCCTATGGGGGCCAGAGGTGCTCCAGTCCTTCCCTGTAATACTCCGTTGGCTCCAGAAGGGAGCAAGGATTCGGAATCACTAGCAGGTGCAATCTGTTTGGTAAATGATGATACCAACAGAGCACCGATCTGCACAGCTAATCCCAGTTAGGCTGCTGAAGGGAGCAGCCTGACAACCCCGAGTCAGGGCAAAGTCAAAGCCAAGTCTGTGGGACAAGTCTTGATGGATGATTTGGGACATCTATGGCAGATGTGATTGGACGTTTGTCTCAATTAGAACATCTGATGAATCAGATGGTGGCACAAGAAATGCTCCGTGTTACGAAGGCATGTCAGGCAGCAGCTCCTGGTTCAGGGTTGCAATATTCCTCCCATTCGGATGAAAGGAGTGGTGGAGATGGTGCCAAAGTATATGCACATAGGCCTGAAGCAGCTCCTGGTTCAGGGTTGCAATATTCCTCCAACTCGGATGAACGGAGTGATGGAGATGGTGCCAAAGTATATGCACACTTGCCTGAGGCAGCTCCTGGTTCAGGGTTGCATATGTCCTCCCACTCGGATGAATGAAGTCATGGAGATGGTGCCAAATATTATGCTCCGTATTACAGAAGCATGCACAGGGAGTTCAAGTCATATGCCTGTAGCTACCTTGGTTTCAGGGTTGGAATATTCCTCCCACCTGAAAGACTATTGGAGATGGTGTCACAAAATATGCTCGGAGTTATGGAAGCATGCACAGACAGTCCGAGGCATACGCATATGGCAACGCCTGGTTCAGGGTGCAATTTTCTCCCACACTAAGAGAGTGTCACAGATCAGTATGGACAGACTGCAAACATGACCCCGAACATGACTATGTGCCGGGATCCCATAGGACGAGCTGCGTGCTCTTGCCTCTAAAATTGCTGTTCCCTCGGGGATGGACAAGCCACTACAAGAGGAGTTGGCCAGCGGCATCAGCTATCTAACAGAAATGACAAGCATGATAGACAGGGTCTGCAAATGGAACATCACTGAAGCTCCAACAAAGAAAATCAACCCAGGGTTAGAGACGCTGGTAAGTAAGGTCTCATTATTAACCTCCGTAAACTCCGAAATGGAGCAGTCTGTCGGCCCAGGTTGGGTTTACTGCCAGCATGGGCTGTCTAGTCATTTTCACTGTCTCTGGGATAGATCGGGTTGATGGAGAGACATTGGCAAGGAGCCTTGCATAGTAACCTCTGTAAGTTCCAAGTAGGAACAGTTTGGTTACCTTGGATCGGGGTAGACCATCATGGAACTGGCTGGCCATAGGAGTCATAGTGACCAGGGAAGCACTGCTTCATCATCTGTGATTGAGGTTATCAGATTGCTCAATAGAATAAAGTAGTTGAAGTTTCTCAACATATGGGTTATTTCTCCTCAGTTAGTAGAGTTACTGGTTCATTGGAATCATCATTGCCATCCTCTCTGGGAAAGGTAGTTACCAGCAGGAAGCTCGTCTGGCATATAATATAACTTTATCTGACCTACAGGTTCATGTTGTGAATCAACAATGTATTTATAATAATCCATAGGCTCTCTATACCAGTATTCCTGATTGAGTGGCGGTCAAACAGATTGTGTTGTGCACTCTGGCAACTTAGACATGTGGTTTCAGTCAAAGGACTGCGAGGTAATTCCTGATTCAGCCTTGCATTATACTAATCTCCACTCTGAAGGAAAATGCTGAGTATTCATGGTGACTCTTAGTCAAGAGTTGACAGGGAAATCGTATTCCCACTTCTAAGGGAGACTGCGGTTTTCAGCTCTAGTCATTAGCTGCTGATTATATATCGTCAGCGATATGTATGAATAACTAGATAATGCATCTTCCGCGGGTAGGAAAGCCAAATATTATTTTTCCGTCCATAGGATCAATAGAGGAACAGCAGTTCCGAGTGCAATCAGTGACACCTCATCCGAGGATGAGTGGTCTGGCCAAGGCTAGAGGGGTATATTTCTGATACTTCTCAAGATTACAGGAATATGCTGCAGGCCGAATCGGGTTAGCATTAGGCTAATCGGATTGTGGGTTTACTTACCGAGTTTAAGATGAATGATTGGGTTTCTGCAATTTAACTGACTCAGAGAATCGATCTTGTAGTTGCATACTCTGTCATATCTACACACATAAGGCACAGATTCTGCTGTTTTGATAACAAAGCTAGTGGTGAAAGCCTATGCTGTCCTTCTCAGATTAAAGGGCATTATGTCATCGAGTTTTAGGTAATATGCAAAATTGCAGCTGATAAAACTTATGGGTTGTCGGCAGATATCTTTTGCGATATTACAAATGAGGCAACATGAAATTTAACAGTACCAATTTGCCTATTCAATCACGCCATGGTAGGTGGCTGAAGCAACTCTTATTTACTCAGTCACGAGTGATGGCTGGGACAGCCTGTCTTCTCGCGCAGCTAGCTCTGGACGATTGTATGAGAAGCTTGTGAACAACATATGTGAGTCAATTTTAAATGGAAGTAACAGAGGTTTGTATGGCTTCCAGTTTGAGCCTAGAGAAGCTTTTATGTGATAGCACAATTGACATTGCTTGTGCTGCTTTATCATTTCTGCAGTACCTTATGTGGGACATAAATGATTGGTTCTTCACCCACTATTCTCTAACATTATGCGGGGTGTCTTTTATTTGACCACTCTAATAGCCTACACTCATTGCAATGTGCAATGTATATCAGTAAATTGTTATGCAAATATTCCTCTAAATTTCCTAATGGGACCAGTATCTTAAGATGATTATGCTTTCAGCAACTGATCTCAGCATAAAGAACACAGCATTTACTCAATCTCTGGCTTAGTCTCTACGTCATACTGACATTAGGGTAGCTTGTTATAGAAATGATCTCACAAACAAATTAGCAGGATTGCGTACATTTGAGGTTGACAGCATACCCACCAGAGCAGAGATCAGGGATGTCATTAGGTATACAAGTGCACTCAGTTGCTAGTGCCTATGAAATGGAAGATAGTTCTTTTGTTATTCAATAGTCTTAAGATATTGCTGATGGCTCATTACCAGCCAATAGAATGGATTTCCCTTTCATCATACAGCATGAGGTTTACATAGTGCAGGTTGATAAATTATATAATTTGGTGGAATATGTCTGGATATTTGCAGATAGTATTATGCAGTGTTGCATGAGTTATTGTCTAACTCAACAGTCTATTGGGACTGCGGTCCAGTTAAGAACAATGGCCATGTATGCAAGTTAGCATCATGATATTAATAACTCATGTTAACGAGAACTTACCGTTTGAAGTTTGATCTTTATTTTATGAGAAGTTGAAGTGAGGGATTACGTGCCCTCCACTCCCAACCCTATTCTCATCAAATCATTCGGTTGTTCTAGCTCTTTAATCTTCCTATTGCTTAGGTCAGCAACTATTCTGTGGTTTCATACAGCTACTTTGAAGATTGATGCACATGCGGGCTGGCGGGCTCTTCACGTAATCCCTCACTTCAACTTCTCATAAAATAAAGATCAAACTTCAAACGGTAAGTTCTCGTTTAATCTTTCTATTAATTGAGCCACAGCATAGAGCCATTGAGCCATAGAGATACAGCACAGAATAATCTCTTTGGCCCAATGAGTCTGTGAGGACCATTCATTCACATGAATTCCATTTTTGTTCTCTCCACATTCTCATCAACTTCTCTCAGATTATACAATTCAACTACACAATTCACAGTAGCCGATTAGCTCCAAAACTGTATGACTTCGCAAATGGGAGAAATCCCAAGCACCCAGAGAAAACCCATGCAGTCACAGGGAGGATGTCCAACATCACCCAAACAACATCAAAGGTTCGGATTGCACAATGGTCAAGAGCAATAAGAAAACAGCCCAGCCAGCTGTGATACTGTGTAACCTATATGGGTACCTCCTGAAAAGAAAACAAAAGTCTTAAATCCACCTCAATGACGAAGTTTTCAACCACATGTAAAAATATTATGGAATCATGGCCAATTTATGCCAAATAAAGATATAATTTATCAATCATGTCAACAGCAAGCTTCCTAATCTATTCCCACTTTCCAGTACTTGGTTTCTCGCTCACAGGACTTCAAGTATATATATCCAAGTCCTCCTTTTGTGGATTGCTGGGATTTATCTTTATCTGCTTGTGTTGTCTTGCAATCTTTAATGCCCTATATAAATACCTGTATGAGTTGCAGGAGAAAGATGAAAGAGGAAGGGTTAACAGTGAAACCTGAAAACCTTCATCGTGTTTTCAGGTGTTGAAGTGGTGATGCACAATGGACAAGAAGGCCCTTTGTGAGACCCTGATTGCTTCACATTCTGCCATGCATGTCTCCCAAGTGATCAGGCTTTAGATAAAGTTCACTTGGGTAGTACATGAAAACATTGCACTATTTGAGAGATGTTTTAGTGACTTTTGATATGTTTGGTAACTACTCAATGGGCAGTTCACCAGCTAGACTAGTAAGATCTGCATAAAGATTGGAGAGAAGGATAAACATTCATCACCTGGGTGACAATGATGTGCAGTAAAACATTAAGGAGAAATTTGGAAATTAGCTTTTAAATGGTGAAAAACAAAGGGATATTTATAATTTTGAAAGGGATGGAAAATATCCGATGAGCATGAAAAGCTGGTAATGTTGACAAGCATAAAAGATGAAAGAACAGTCTGAGATAGAATTTAGCCAGATAGGGATGCAAGACTTCAAGCAGAAAATATGTCTATTGGAAAAAAAAAGTACTGGAGTAACTCAGTGGGTCAGATAGCTTTTCAGGAGAATATGAAAAGATAACCTTTGTTCAGACCCTAAATATCACTTATCCCTGTTCTCCTGATATGCTGATGTGATACTGCCTTACTCATTGAATTAGACAATAGACAATAGGTGAAAGAGTAGGCCATTCAGCCCTTCGAACAATTACTCCAGCACTCTTTGCCTTTTTTTTGCAAACAAATATTTGCAATTCCTCATGCTTCCAATGTCGATTGGTATTGGTTTGTTATCAACATGTGTATTGAGGGAAGCAGTGGGGATCATAAGAGGACTTGAAAGACAAGAAGTTTAACGGAAATCAGAAAAAAAGCTAAAATGCTGGAAATCTGAACTAAAAACAGAAAATACTAGAAACACTGTGAGGGTGATAAAACATCTATGGAAAGAGAAACAATTAACTTTTTCAGGTCTGAGACCCACCGTCAGAAATGGACAAATGGTCCTGGGGCTGAAATGTTAACTGTTATTCTTTCCAAACAAATTTAATGAGGTTGTTCAAAACAGTTGAAGGATTTGGTATCTTACAGACTAGTGTGTCTAGTGTTGATGACCTTGGTGGGTGAGACAAGAGTTACCAGATATAACCTCCTGCCTGCAGCACTGAGTATTTTGAGTTGCTTTAAAGAGGAGGAACAGATCAGAATCCATTTCAATAGCCTGAGAATATCCTGCAAAGTAAAGAGAGAAAATCAATGGATTAAAATGAAAACAAGTTTAAAAAAAAATAAAAGTTTTAATAATGTGAGTTCCTTTTTCTTGAAAAGGAGAACAGGGGCTTCATAAATTCACATGATCTTAACCATGAACTTGTTTGTACAATTAACTGTGAGCCATGATTTGAAGGATGGAATGTTATCCTTTTGACATTGACAGTTTATGAAGCACTATTTCATCATTGCTATGAAACCCTTGTGTAAACAGTTTGAGACAAACTCTTAATTAAGTAGAATGCAGAACATTCTCTTAATGTTGGCAGGTTATCAGCAAAGATTAATTTCAGAGATCATTGTTTGCAAACTCAAATTTGACAGGCCAACTACACAAGTCTTGTAATATATGTATGCACTTTTCGTTATAAAAACATACTCTTTGAATGACGTTTCTGCAAATAATGCAGGAAATGAAATAAATGCTGCTGAATTGTTGATATGGAATTGTACAAGATCAAGCTTCTCCTATGAAATAAAATTTAATTGGTCGTTATTCTGAGAGTTCGAACTGGAAATTATAACTGTAATACTTGTATGCAGGTAGTTGCCTTACTTGTGGATGGTTATGGATAGTATAATAAAGAACTATATAGAGGAGAAAAAATGTTTTAAATCTGTTAAGCCATTAAAACCACAAATTTAGTTTAGTTTTGCTTATTATCATAGGACAGTGTTAACAACATTTATTTGGATGTCCCAAGTTTTAGAATCAGATGATGGTTGCATGATTGCCAACTTTGTGCCTCTCAAAGAATTCGAGGAGCAAGTTTTTATGAAGTGTTCCATTATTCCATATTTTTGCTACTTTCAAGCCACCTTGTTACATCCTGTCAGACATGTTGCACAGAACATATTGTTCACCTGTCCAGAACAAGACTCCTAAAAATGACATTGCATTCCGGGCTCTGTTATGAGATGGGTAGAGGAAAGGATGGGTGGAAAGAAAGTTCTTAAAGTCTCCATGAAGAATTTAGCATTCCCACTGACTTTTTGAAATCTATGGTCTGTGATTGCTCAATGTGCTATTGAAAACTTCGATTCCATGCATTGGCAGAACAAGGGAGTCCTGCACTAGCATCAGAAGGACTGGACTACTTCACAAGTTACCCACCCACCAGCTCATCTGCCATCTCCTGTATCATCTGAGAAAGAGTCCGGGGTTCCTACAATAGTCTCATCAGTCACTTTAGAATCCACAAAGCCAGTGTGAAGTAAGTCATCATAGACTCGAGAGACAACCTAAGAAAAATAACAACTACAAGTTTATATGAAATTCCATTGGAATAAGAAATGAACACCTCTTTCTTGTTCAGCTCCTATCCTGATATTGTGATGCTATGCTTCCACAAAATTAAGCACATTATCTTGTACGAGACTTTATTTAAGCATAAAGTGAGGGAGATCTTCAACCATTCTGCAATGTTTCAGGCTCTTTGGTAGATTCCATGTTGTTGTTTTTAGGATAACAGTGAATGTTGCCAAACGCATGGCTAACAGCAGTTGAAAGGAAAGTTTTATTTCATTGAAGAACATTGTGCGCAAATTGGCTGCAGTGTGTCCTTGCTGTTCAGCAAGGGAGAACATTTCAAACATTTCAACATGACTGCCTGCTGTGACACACCTTTGATGCCAAATTGCAAGATGAATGATTGTTCCTTCTCTTTCTCCTTATTTCTTTGGATTTGCTTTACTCCTTCTGGGGACACAGTCACAATTCTGCACATTGATGTGTTCCATAGAGGATATGGAGAAATGGGTAAACCATTCAACTCACTGTTTCTGTTGGATTTTATCCGGCCATTGCATTAGATAATTAGTGATCCCAGGAAAATAACATTGGACGATAAATTCTTCAATTCGCAACACTGAGATCTTACAAAGCACGATGTTGGAGGTGAGTTTGTTAATGTTGAGGAAGAAGGAATGTTGAGCTTACAAAGTTGTTAATGTTGTCCAACTATGGTCAGCTTTTGCAGATGAACATGTTATCATGGTTATTCTGTGCTCAATGGGGCACTCAAATGTATCAAATTAATCAAATGTAGTCCTATGGTTTACTCTCACGCTGAAAAAAATAATAATAGTTTCCAAATAATACATGAAATAGAGGTACATTCAAGAGAGGTACATACATTATAATGGAGGCATTGCAATCCAGAATAGTAATATCAATTATATGCTGGGACTTATGGAAACATGTTTTATTTTTTAAGTAATTTCTCTTTGATTTTGGAGAGTCAATGATCCTGGATAAACAATGAATATTTAAAGGTAAAAATACACAAAATGTTGGACTAAACTCAGTGAGTCAGGCAGTATCTCTGGAGAACAGAAATAGGTGATGTTTTGAGTCGGGACGCTTCTTCAGCCATTGTAGGAGGATGGGGAAGAAAGCTGGGAGAGAGGAGGGTCAGCACAAAGCGTGGCAGGTAATAGTTGGATACAGGTGAAAGGGTTTTGCATAGGCAGTTGATTAGACAAAGGCCAAAGATGAAAAGACAGTAGGTGTGAGACAAATTTATTGAAGGGTTGCGAACTGTGAAGCTAGAGGAAAGAATTAGGTGTCATAGAGTCATAGTCATAGAGTGATACAGTGTTCAAATAGGCCCTTCGTCCCAGCTCGCCCACACCGCCAACAATGTCCCAGCTACACTAGTCCCACTTGCCTGCATTTGGTCCATATCCCTCCAAACCTGTCCTATCCATGTACCTGTCTAACTGTTTCTTAAATGATGGGATAGTCCCAGCCCCAACTACCTCCTCTGGCAGCTTGTTCCATACACCCACCACCCTTTGTGTTAATGTTGCCATTCAGATTCCTGTTAAATCTTTTCCCCTTCACCTTGAACCTATGTCCTCTGGTCCTCGATTCCTCCACTCTGGGCAAAAGACTCTGTGTAACTACCTGATCTATTCCTCTCATGATTTTGTATACCGCTATAAGATCTCCCCTCATCGTCCTGCACTCCATGGCATAGAGACCCAGCCTACTCAACCTCTCCCTATTGCTCACACCCTCTATTCCTGGCGTTAAGGGGGAGGGGAGGGGAGAAATAGTTATGAGTCCAGGTGAGGTACAGAGAAGGGGGGGGGGGGAGGGGAGGGGGGGAGGGGAGTAAAGGGGGGGTGATTGAAAGGTGGGGGAAAGGAGGAGGGGGGAATTTTAAGTTACCTAAAATTACCAGGGGCATTCAAAACCAGTGGACATAGGTTTAAAGTGAGAGGAGACAGATTTAATAGGATGCTGAGGGATAATTTTGCACCATAGAGATGGTAAGTATATGGAACAATGCGCCAGAGGAGGTAGCTAAAGGCCGGCATAACAGCATTGAAAATCTCATTTTTTAATGGATATGACAGTTTTAAAGGTACATGGGCAAATAAGACCAGTTCAGATCGGCAACCTGGTCAGCGTGCATGCGTTAGCCGAAGACACTGTTTCGTGCTGTATTACTCCATGACTTTATTTATGAACACAGAACAGCACTGCACAGGAACAGGTCCTTCAGCTGACAATGTCTGTGTCGAACTTGATGGCAAGTCAAACTAATTTCTTCTGCCTGCACGTGATCCATGTCCCTCCATTCGCTGCATACCAATGTGCCTATTCCAAACCTCACAAAACATGACTTTCTCATCTTCCTCCATCCCCCGCAAAACCCACACCAGGCACCCACCATTCTCTGTATAAAAAATGTGATCTGCAGACTCCTTTAAACCTCCCTCCTCTGGCCTCAACTCCATGACCTTTCGTCTTTGGCATTTCAAACCTAGAAAAAAAGTTCTGACTGTACACCCTGTGTATACATCTCATGACTCCCCTCAGGCTCTGACATGTCAGAGAAAACAATTCAAATGTTTCCAATCTCTCCTTACAGGCAATATTATCTAATTCAGGCATCATTCTGGTAAACCTCTTCTGCACCCTTTCCAAAGTCTAGCTACATTCTTCCTGCAATGGGGCGACCAGAAATGTACATGATATCTGCAATGTGTTCCAAGCAAAGTTTTATAAAGCCACAATATGACTTCCTTACTCTTGCACTTAATGCGCCAAATTATGAAGAAAAGCTTATCATACCAACTATCTACGAATCTATTTACTTGTGTTGCTACTCTCAGGGCTATGGTGCCAATTGGATCCCATGTTTTGTTGGAAAGTTAATAAAATAATTAAAAAATCCACAAATAATTTAAAGATCCACAAGATCTGGCAGGAGCTGAAGTCCCTCAAGAAGGAATATAAAGAGGCCAGCGAAGAGCAACGTCCCCCCTTGGCTGAGCTGCGAACCATCCTGAGGAAAAATCTGCTGACCCTCCGTAGAGCTGAGTGGCACCGAAAACTCCGGAAGGAAAGAGCCAGGAAGCGAGCATCCTTCATAGTCAACCCCTTCGGCTTCACCAAGCAACTGCTAGGGCAGAACCGCAGTGGGAGTTTGGCTTGTTCTAAGGAGGAGATCGACTGGCACATCCAGACGACCTACAGTGACCCTGTCAGGCAGGAGGAGCTGGGCCAGTGCAACATCCTGATAAAACCACCTCCACCCATCAAGGAGTTTGATAGTAGTGAGCCACTCCTGAAAGAGGTCCAGGACGTAGTGAAGAGAGCAAGATCTGGCTCAGCCCCTGGCCAGAGCAGTCCCCTACAGAGTCTACAAGAACTGCCCCTTGTTACTGAAATGGCTGTGGAAGATCCTGAAAGTCATCTGGAGGAGAGGGAAGTGGCACAGCAGTGGCGATTCGCTGAAGGTGTCTGGATCCCAAAGGAAGAAGATTCCAAGAAGATCAATCAGTTCAGGATCTCCTTGTTAAGCGTTGAAGGCAAGATCTTCTTCAGCATAGTAGCGACCAACTTCCTCTCCAGCAATGGCTACATCGACAGCTCAGTGCAAAAGGGAGGCTTATTTGGAGTGCCGGGGTGTCTAGAGCACACAGGAGTGGTGACCCAGCTCATCAGAGAAGCCAGGGAGAACAAGGAAGACCTGACAGTACTCTGGCTTGACCTGGCCAACGCCTATGGCTCCATCCTGCACAAGCTGATCCAGACTGTCATGGCCAAGCATCATGTGCCGGGCCAAGTGGCAGATCTCATCCTGGACTATTACAGCCAGTTCAGCATGAGAGTCTCAGCAGGGTCAGTAACATCAGAGTGGCACAGACTGGAGGTTTGGATCATCACAGGCTCTGTGATCCTTTTTGCCTTGGCGATGAACATGATCGTCAAGTCTGCTGAGCCAGAGTGCCGGCGCCCTCGGACCAAGTCAGGAGTGCGGCAACCACCAATCAGAGCCTTCATGGATGACCTGACTGTCACCACTGAGTCAGTGCCAGGAGGCAGGTGGATCCTGCAGGGGTTGGAGAAACTGATTGGATGGCCAATGATGAGGTTTAAGCCAGGAAAATCAAGGTCACTGGTACTGAAGAAGGGCAAAGTCATGGACAGGTTCCGCTTCAGCATCGAAGGGACACCAATCCCACTGTCTCCGAAAGGCCAGTGAAGAGTCTTGGCAAGGTGTTTAACAGCAGCCTGAAGGACACAGCAGTCTAGGCAACTGTCAGGAGCTGGAGAGCTGGTTGAGAGCGGTGGACCGGTAGGGACTTCCCGGCAAATTCAAGGCATGGATTTACCAGCATGGTATCCTGCCAAGGATACTCTGGCCACTGCTTGTCTACGGCGTCCCAATATCCATCGTAGAGAGATTGGAGAGGAAAGTCAGCAGCTTTCTCAGGAGGTGGCTTGGACTGCCCAGGAGCCTTAGCAGCATCGCCCTTTACGGAAATAACACCAAGCTGCAGCTTCCCCTGAAGTCCCTGGAGTTTAAGGTGACTCGGGCCAGAGTACTGATGCTGTACAGGGACTCCAGCGATCCCAAGGTGGCTCAGGCAGGGGTGGAGGTGAAAACTGGGAGGAAGTGGAGAGCCGGCGAAGCCGTGCTGCAAGCGGAGTCTCGGATATGCCACAAAGTGTTGGTGGGAGCAGTGACTCAGGAAAGAGTTGGTCTGGGAATCTTCCCAACTCCCCCAGTTTGACAAGGCCAAGGGGAAGGAGAGGCGCAGGCTGGTCCAGGAGGAAGTGAGGGCAGCGGTGGAGGAGGAGAGGTGTACCAGAGCGGTTGGCTTGAGGCAGCAGGGGGCCTGGACAAGGTGGGAGCAGGCTATGGACCGAAAAGTCACATGGACTGAGCTCTGGCAGGCTGAACCACAGCGCATCAAGTTCCTGGTCAAAAGATAACCAAAAAGACAATACGGGAAGAAAAGATGAGGTACGAAGGTAAGCTAGCCAAGAATATAAAGCAGGATAGTAAAAGCTTCTTTAGGTATGTGAAGAGGAAACAATTATTTAAGACGAAAGTTGGACCCTTGAAGACCGAAAAAGATGAATTTATTATGGGGAACAAGGACACGGCAGATGAGTTGAACAGGTCTTCACTAAGGAGGACACAAACAATCTTCCTGCTATAGTAGTGGCCAGAGGATTTGGGGTGACGGAGGAACTGAAGGAAATCCACATTAGGCAGGAAATGGTGTTGGATAGACTGATGGGACTGAAGGCTGATAAATCATCAGAGCCTGATGGTCTGCATCCCAGGGTACTTAAGGAAGTGGCTCTAGAAATCGTGGATGCATTGGTGATAATTTTCCAATGTTCTATAGACTCAGGATCAATTCCTGTGGATTGGAGGGTAGCTAATGTTATCCCACTTTTTAAGAAAGGCGGGAGAGAGAAAACAGTTGGCCTGACATCGGTGGTGGCGAAGATGCTGGAGTCAATTATAAAAGATGAGATAGCCGAACATTTGGATAGCAGTAACAGGATCGGTCCGAGTCAGCATGGATTTACGAAGGGGAAATCATGCTTGACTAATCTTCTGGAATTTTTTGCAGATATAATTAGGAAAATGGACAAGGGAGAGCCAGTGGATGTAGTGTACCTGGACTTTCAGAAAGCTTTTGATAAGGTCCCACATAGGAGATTAGTGGGCAAAATTAGGGCACATGGTATTGGGGGTAGAGTGCTGACATGGATAGAGAAGTGGTTGGCAGACAGGAAACAAAGAGTAGGGATTAACGGGTCCCTTTCAGAATGGCAGGCAGATACTAGTGGGGTACCGCAAGGCTCGGTGCTGGTAACGCAGCTATTTACAATATACTTCAATGATTTGGATGAAGGGATTCAAAGTAACATTAGCAAATTGCAGATGACACAAAGCTGGGTGGCAGTGTGAACTGTGAGGAGGATGCTATGAGAATGCAGGGTGACTTGGACAGGTTGGGGGAGTGGGCAGATGCATGGCAGATGAAGTTTAATGCGGATAAATGTGAGGTTATCCACTTTGGTAGCAAAAACAGGAAGGCAGATTACTATCTAAATGGTTAAGTTGGGAAAAGGGGAAGTACAACAAGATCTGGGGGGTCCTTATACATCAGTCTATGAAAGTAAGACTGCAAGTACAGCAGACAGTGAAGAAATCGAATGGCATGTTGGCCTTTATAACAAGAGGAATCGAATATAGGAGCAAAGAGGTCCTTCTGCAGTTGTACAGAGCCCTAGTGAGACCACACCTGGAGTATTGTGTGCCTTTTTGGTCCCCTAATTTGAGGAAGGACATTCTTGCTATTGAGGGAGTGCAGCGTAGGTTTACAAGGTTAATTCCCCGGGATAGCGGGACTGTCATATGCTGAGAGAATGGAGCAGCTGGGCTTGTACACTTTGGAGTTTAGAAGGATGAGAGGTTATCTAATTGAAACATATAAGATTGTTAAGGGTTTGGACACGCTAGAGGCAGGAAACATGTTTCCGATGTTGGGGGAGTCCAGAACCAGGGGCCACAGTTTAAGAATAAGGAGTAAGCCATTTAGAACGTAGACGAGGAAACACTTTTTCTCACAGTGAGTGGTGAGTCTGTGGAATTCTCTGCCTCAGATGGCGGTGGAGGCAGGTTCTCTGGATGCTTTCAAGAGAGAGCTAGATAGGGTTCTTAAAAATAGCGGAGTCAGGGGATATGGGGAGAAGGCAGGAACGGGGTACTGATTTGGAATGATCAGCCCTGATCACATTGAGTGGCGGTGCTGGCTCGAAGGACTGAATGGCCTACTCCTGCACCTATTGTCTATTGTCTATTGTCTATTGGTCTAGGCAGTGTGCGATGTCTTGCCCAGTCCAGTCTTGCCTCTTCATCTGGGGCAAAGTGGAATCTCCGGATTGCCATCAATGGTCAGGCAAGGGGACATTGGAACACATCCTGAGCTGTTGCCCAAAGGCTCTTGGGCAGGGCCGGTACACCTGGTGTCACGACCAGGTTCTTAAACCCATTGCAGAAGCCATCAGCATGGGAATCAGCAGCTGCAGATGAGCATGGCCCACCACCCAGATGATCACCTTCGTGAAGGCCGGAGTGCAGCTGCCAAGAACCACAGCAGCCAGGAATCCGTCAGGAATCCTGGCGACTGCGCAGGACTGGCAGCTTTCTGTAGACCTGGTGAAACAGCTGAAGTTCCCACAGCACTTTGCCATGACCACTCTGAGGCTAGACATCCTCCTGGTCTCAGAGGCGACCAAAAACATTGTCTTGTTGGAACTGACAGTACCATGGGAGGACCGTCTGGAGGAGGCCCACAAGAGGAAGAAGACCAAGTACAAAGAGCTGGTCTTAGACTGCTGTAAGCAGGGCTGGCAGGGTGTATGCCCATCAAGGTTGGCTGCAGAGGTTTTGCAGGGCAATCGCTCTACTAAGGCTTGAGTGCACGAAGTATCAACGGAATGGAGAGGAGAAGGGCCATCAAGAACACCACAGAGGCAGCAGAGAAGGCCTCGAGATGGCTCTGGATCAGGACAGGGGGTCCATGGGGAGGAGCAAATGCCACCTTCACACAAGTCGTGGTCTGATCAACCACGGCTGGGTCGCCTGGGTGAGGGTGTCTGATGTTGAAAGACCCGAAACACCCAATGATCGCAGGTTACATCACTGATGATGTGTTCAGGAGCATCAATAGATGTATTTTATCAATCAGCTTCACGTGTCTATGGACTTATGGCCAAGATCAGATCAGCCATGATTTCATTGAATAGCAGAGAAGGTTTGAGAGGCCATATGGCTTATACCAGCTGTTATTTCTTATGCACTCACCTTTGCCTCTGCAACGTTGTAATATTCCACATCTGTATATCACTATTCTGCACTGGTCTGTTGTTCTAATGTAAAACCAATAGGCCCTTTCCATTATCCATTAGTGGGTTTTAGATTATTTATGCTGTCATGTTAAGTGGTTCAACTGCAAGCTTAAACTGGCCTGCTGTTTCTCATGTTTAGTTGGAATACCATGTGTTGTTAAATGTTTCTCAAGGCATGTGTCCATGTGGAATTCTTTCAAATTATCCACAGATGATTGAAGAATAAATGAACAGTCAATCATAATGCTCTTAACAAGGTAATAAATTTAAATGATGCCAAATTCTGGATCTGTTTCAGGAAATAAGAATATTGGCATATATTCCACAGTACTGCTGTAAATGATGTATAAAACTACACCACAGCAACCGCTTACTAACTTGTTGACCTTTGCCTCGTTTGTGCTGTTTCATTAAATTGCCATCTAAATTCAAATAAAGAGAGAAAGAGTTAGACGGACCTTGGACAGACACAAAATGCTGGAGTAACTCAGCGGGACAGGCAGCGTCTGAATAGAAAGAATGAGTGTCATTTTGGGTCAAGACCCTTCTCCAGCTGAAGAAGTGTCTCGGACTGAAATGACACCCATTCCTTCTCTCCAGATGCTGCCTGTCCCCTCACTGAGTTACTCCAGCTTTTTGTGTCTATCCTCGGTTTAAACCAGCATCTGCAGTGCCTTCCTACACATTCTCCATCAGGACTCATTCTGTGAGTACACCTCTGTCAGGCTATAATTGTATGGCTTGCTATACCATTCAAGAGCAAACTGCATACAGAACCACTTTAGCAGTAAATTTTGTTCAATATCAGGTTTCAAAGCTTATATTTACAATCTGGATGCTTTTGTATATTGTGTTAAAATTGGGTCCGAGTTTTTCTGTAACATGAATGTCAAAAGGAGAACTAATAAACAATTATGAGGGAATGTCACTAAAATTTAGAAAAACTATTCTCATGAAATAAAACTGCCAACTCAGTGGAGGCCGGATAAAGAGTATGGTGGTCTTTCAACAGAACTGGAAATAGTTGAGATAAGCAAGATCTTAGACTCAGAAATAGAAAAGTTGGAGGGCAGACCAAAGGAATGTGTGTAATAGAGAGGAAAATGAAAATAAATAGATGACAAAGTGGATGATTACAGATGGAAGGAAAACCTTGTTCCTTTCTTCTATTGCGATAGGCTGTAATGACTCCAATTAAGGAGATAGTGTGATGGGGAGTGTGTAAGAAGGAACTGCAGATACTGGTCAGACTATGAAGAAGGGTCTCGACCCGAAACATCGCCCATTCCTTCTCTCCATAATGCTGCCTGGCCCGCTGAGTTACTCCAGCTTTTTGTGTCTATCTTTAGTGAGATGGGGAAGTTTATGAAAGGAATTCGAGAGTTCAGCGTTGTTCAAGATGTGGACTTTTATACATCGGCGAGACCAAACGTAGATTGGGCGATCGTTTCGCTGAACACGTTTGCTCAGTCTGCTTGGACCTACCCGATCTCCCGGTTGCTAAACACTTTAATTCCGCTTCCCATTCCCACACTGACCTTTCTGTCCAAGGCCAGGCCTCCTCTATTGTCAGAGTGAGGCTAAATGCAAATTGGAGGAACAGCATCTCATATTTTGCTTGGGCAGCTTACAACCCAGGGGAATTAATATTGATTTCTCTAACTTCAAGTAACCCGTGCATTCCCTCTCTCTCCACCCCCTCCCCATCCAAGATTTTTGTTCTCACCTAGCTACAGCTAACAATGACCTGTTTCCTTTATCATTGTTATTTTTTGCATATCTTTCATTCATTTGTTCTATATCTCTCTACATCATCGTCTATATTTCTCATTCCCTTTTCCCGTAACTTTCAGTCTGAAGAAGGGTTTTGACCCGAAATGTCATCAATTACTTCTCTCCAGAGATGCTGCCTGTCCCGCTGAGTTAAGGCCGTGTCTTACCTGTTTGCGGTCATCGGCGGTGAAGCGCGGTGTAGACGGTAGCGAGGACCGCGCGGCAACGGCGAGAGCGTCGAGCCTATCCACCGGAGCATCGCGCGGATGCTGCGCGGGGGCCGAGTGAATCAAATAGGGCGGGTCCCACGTGCTTGCGGTAGGTTAAAAAAAATGTTGATTTACCAGAAGCTTTTGTTGCACGTACGTCGGGTGATCATCGCACGGCCTGTCGAACGAGCATGCGATCCCGGACTTTGACGGGAGGGACGGAGGGAGGGGAACGTCCATTTTTTTTTCAAGCTCGAGCCTGACGCCATTTGGAGCAGAGTCTGGAAATCTCGAGCCTGACGCCATCTTTATTTCAGGTAAACAAAAAGTAAAGGAATGTGTTTTATAAAAGTCTATTTTATAAATGACCACAGACTCGTGAGACAGGCCTTATAGTTAGCTTTAGAATTGCCCAAAAGATCTTTATTTCATCAGTTGAGTAGAACATGTTTCCACTCTTAAGAAAATAAGCATATTTGGAGGGAAGGAGGGAGGGGGACGTCCATTTTGAGAGGAGTCAAGCTCGAGCCTGACGCCATTTGGAGCAGAGTCTGGAAAGCTCGAGCCTGACGCCATCTTAATTTCAGGTAAACAAAAAGTAAAAGGAATGAGTTTTATAAGCGGTGGCTGTGCCTGCGGCCGTGCAGCACACGTGCGTCACTGGCGGCGGCATGTGCCTCACTGGCGGAGGCTGTGGCAGTGGAGGCTTGACGCACGGTGCTCGAGCCATACTGGCGGCGGGCCGTGCGAGCGGCCGTGCGCACTCGTGCATCACTGGTGGAGGTTGTGCGGTGAGTATAGTGTTTTCGACATTGTCGATTTTATTTTTGCACCGCGCGGTGTTGGGAACACCGTCGCACGGCCCGGGAATTGTTCTTTCTCACGAGTGCGCGGTCTATGGCGGCAGATTCTTCCCGTTTCGCCGCCAATGACCGCAGATTCGTGAGACAGGCCTTTTACTCCAGCATTTTATGTCTATCTTCGAGAATTTAGTATTCAGATGGCCATAGGTAAAGTGACCAAAACCAGAGATGTACAAGAACAGAAATGACGGCACACAGAGATGTTAGAAGATTGGTTCCTTGGAGAAAGCTGCTAAGAATGTGCAGTGGGGGGATGGGGGTTGATTCTGTGGAGTAATTTGAAAACAAGAATGAGAATGTTAAAAATCCAGATGGGGAGAAAAAGAAAGTCAGAAAATATATGCATGATAGGCAAATGGGTCTTGGCAGAATGATATATAGGGATTTTCTGGCCAGTTTAGAATTGTGTAGAGTTGAAGCCTAACTATAATGTATTCAGCTGCTCAATTTGGGTATAATCTCAGATCCAAAACATAAAAAGAGACCAAACTCACGTGAAGAAGGCCGTCAGCCCGCATGCGCAGTCAATTTTCAAAGCAGCGGTGTGAAAGCACAGATAACAGTTGTTGAACTAACATAGTAAGATTAGAGATGACTAGAACTACCAGATGATCTTTATGATACGAGGGTTGGGAGCGGAGGGCACGTAATCGCTCATTGTAACTCCTCATAAAATAAAGATCAAACTTCAAACTGGTAAGTTCTCATTTAATCTTACTATTTTACTTCGGAGTCACGTGAGTTGACCAGGATGAGTGAAAATAATTAATGCATTCAGACATGACAGATAAAAAATGCTGATGCTTTAATAATCAAAGAAAATAATAGTGACCACTCTCACCCAGGGAGAAACTATAAAACAGAACCTAAAATAGAATTAGCAAAAGCCACCGGTCTGGCGATAGGTTTGTTATAAAACCTTTGGTACGTCAGTTCATTAGACCATCCTGCAGCCGCTAGAATGTGGTCGTGGGGGACGTCCATTTCCCTCGCTGCTGACGTAGATGCAGCCCTGGTGGAATGAGGTTTAAAAGTGTCAGTGTCCACTCCTGCACATGCCAGAACCTGTTTTATCCATCTTGAAATAGTCTGCACTGTAACCTTCCTATGAGGTTTTGTGTAGCTGATGAATAAGGATAATTCCGAGCCTCTGAGGCTCTTAGTGACCTTAATGTATTGTAGTATGTGAGTAACCACACACAACTGTAGGTTTAAGGGGTATGCCATAAAAATTAATTTGAGCCCCGAGACCCCTGGTCTGCTCTGCTTAATTAAATCATAAACAAAAAAGGTGATATTGTCAAAAGATGAAACCATGCTGTCCAGTCTAAGTTTATTTAACGTCTGGACCCGTTGCGCTGAAACCAGCGCCATGAGCATGACAACCTTAAGTGAGATTAGGCAGAGACAGAGATGCAGCTGGAGCCCACTGGCGAAGCAGCGTGAGTACCATGCTCACATCCCATATCTGTGAATATCGGGGCCTTGGGGGAGTAGAGTTAAAAATGACCTTCATAAATCTGGTTATTAAGGGGTGAGATCCGACAGTGTGGTTCCCTGACCCCAGCCATAAGTAAGATGATAATGCGCTCCTAGCACTATTTATGGTACTATAACTGAGTTTCTGATCGTAGAATAGTGTAGAAAGGAACTCCAAAAAATTCGTGATGTAAGCCGTGTCATACGAAATTTTTGAGAGAGAGCAGTACCTCCCATTTCCTTATATGAGTGATGTACTGTTTCTGGGTACTCTTCCTCCAGGCCGCAATGATCACATCTACCGTATGATCTGAAAGTCCAAGCCCCAGGAACAGTCTCCTCAGAATCTGCAAACCAATAAATTGATTCGGTCATGTAGTGGATGGTTTTCCCCAGGATGAACCAGCAGATTTCTGCTTTTGGGGACAGCCATAAAAGGCTGTGTAATAATACCTAGGACGAGTGGGAACCAATGCTGAGTAGGCCAGTCTGGTACTACCAATATGCCAGAGGCGGAGTCTTGCTTGATCTTGGCCAAGCATCGACTGATGAGGCAAAATGGGGGAAAAACATACAAGAACATTCCACCCCAGTGTAGCAAGAATGCATCTACTGCTACTGCCCCTGGGTCTGGTTCCCATGAAACATAAATTGGTAACTGATGATTTTGTCTAGATGCAAACAGATCAATATCCGGTACGCCATACCTAGCGACAATGTCGTTAAACACTTCATGATTCAACATCCATTCTTTGTTGTCAATGAATTTCCGTGACCTGGTGTCCGCCACCATGTTATATCTACCTGGTAAGTAGATAGCTGTAACCCAGATGCATCTTTGAGGTGGATGCAAGCCATATAACATCCCTTGGAAACCAGTTGTTTGGCAGTAACAAAGTTTTCCATTTTGAAGTGTTTATACTGCACAAAGGTGTTAAGCTCAGTCAAGTCAAGGATAATTCGGCATCCTCCATCCTTCTTTTGCTTAGTAAATATATTAGACACAAATTGGTGAGACTCATGATTGGACATCTCAATTACCCCTTTTTTGTGTAAAGATTCGATTTCAGCTTGCGCATCGGCACACTCCTGTTGTGAAGGAACAAATGTGCGGTACGGTGTATGCTGTGTGGGTGGAGGCGAATTGAGAAGGAACTCATTTTGGAAACCTTGTACACTGTGCAGTATAAACAGATCTGATGTTATCCAATGCCATTAATTCAAGAAAAATTGTAATCTCCCCCCAACTTGTAACTGACCCATAGACAATGTGTTCCACAAACAACCAGACTCACTTACCTCAATGGTTATCGGCGGTATGGTGTTTGTTTCTGCCCCCGAGGTCTGGGGGGTAGGACTGTTGGAGGGAGCCATCCGCGCATCATGAACGTGGCCGGGCTTGGGCCTTGCCCTAAAAAAGGCCTCTGTGCCTGTTGTTCGGGCTGCCCACCATATCCGGTGAACCGTCTGGTGTTGAGAGGGGGATAGGGGTACTGCCGCCGGAAAGATGAAGTCTTGGAAGATGTTGGGACCTTCATAAGCCCGGCTGCTTTAGCCTCATCATCCAGCTCCCTGACCTGCTTTGGCAGATCTTCCCCGAACAGGAGGTTTGGTGGTTGGATGTTCCCGGCTTTGCACAATGCTGCAAATTTGGGGTTCAGAGCAGGACATGGCATTCTTTCGAAGGCAATTTATCTCAAAATGTGCATTGCACATTAACGCCATGGCGTCCTGCTGAACATCTGAGATGGGCCCCCCATCTACCGACCTGGCAAAGGCCGTGATGCCTGAGGCGAGTAATCTTAATATTTTTTGTAATTTTACCTCCTGGGCTCTGACGCCCCCTCCAATGTAACCCCAGATGGAGTAATTTACTGCCGGTACATTCAATGAGGCACAGTTTTCTGGGGTATGGTATTTGGTGGTGGTTTCGTCCATGGCCTGATCTTGGAGCTGGTGAGAGGCCAGGTAATTAATGCTCATGGCTAAATCCTCTCCCAGCGGTTCCCCTGTTAGGGACGGTATCGCAAATTTGGATGCCATAGGGGCACTTCCGAATCTTGCCCTTCATGCCTAGAAGCATGCTCCCCAGCTGTGCCTCCGAACTCTGAGTCAGTGTAGAACTGATCTCGTATGCTCCCCTCCTCAGAGAGGGAGACATTGTGCAGCCCTGAAACAGGTGCCGCTGCCGCGGGCTCTCTAGGATACCCGGGCTCAGATAGCTCCCTCCTTTGGAGCATATCACTTTGGAGCAACCTCTCCATTAAAGGCCTGTCTCACGAGTCTGCGGTCATTGGCGGCGAAACGGGAAGAATCTGCCGCCATAGACCGCGCACTCGTGAGAACGCACAATTCCGGGGCCGTGCGGCAGTGTTCCCAACACCGCACGGTGCTAAAATAAAACCTACACTGTTTAAAACTATATTCTTACCGCACAACCTCCACCAGTGATGCACGAGTGCGGCACGGCCGCCCGTACGGGCCGCCACCAGTGTGGCTCGAGCGCCGTGCGTCAAACTTCCACTGCCACAGCCTCTGCCAGTGAGGCACGTGCGCGGCACGGCCGCAGGCACAGCCACCGCTACAGCGCCGCGATCAGGACGGCCGCCGCCACAGCCGCCGCTAGTGAGTCACGTGCGGCGGGCCGACGTCATCGCAGTCGGCCCGCCCTTTTTTTTACTTACCGCAAGCACGTGGGACCAGCCGTATTTGAATTACTCGGCCCCCGCGCAGCATCCTTGCGGCGCTCCAGTGGATAGGCTCGGCGCTCTTGCCGTTGCTGTGCGGTCCCCGCTACCGGCGACGCCGCGCTTCACCGCCGATGACCGCAAACAGGTAAGACAGAGCCTGTGGGTCAGTCGCCCAAAGACGCTGCCCATTGAAGGAGGAGAACCCTCCTGGCCCGACTCGTCCGAGTCCAGGGGCCTGACAGACTTCTTGGTGGCTTTCCTCCCCAGCGGGGTAGCCAAGGTGCTTTCTATTGGCACCAATTCCGTAGCCGCTGGCTCCACTGCCAGCGACCCGGAAGGCGAAATCGGCGGCCGCCCGCTACCTGCAGTCCCGCAGTCTTCAGTAGCCGGTTTCCCTGCGGCCTGCCTCTTCACCTTAGACATAGTCTCCGTAAAGTTCGAATACTTTATGAAAGCAGAGTAAACGAACCGGGAGCAACAACCTCAGAGAGAGTATAAACACTTACCTGAGGGTTTTGTTAAACTTACCGCTGGAAGGAGCGACGCGCCCGCCAGGCAGTCGTTGCGCAATGCGTTAGACGTAATGACTTCGCATGCGGGCTGACGGCCTTCTTCACGTAGTCACTCACGTGACTCCGAAGTAAGATTGGGTGGTGTGGTGTAAAGAAATACTAATTTGGAAGTCTGGATTTAGGATTCAATTTTCTGACTAATCAGATATTATAATAATCAGCTTCACACCTTTAAACCTATTCCTGTCTGTTTTGTTCTCATTACTAATTAGGTGCTACTTCCATGAGATCACACTGAGATCTACCAGTAAATTCCGTTCTGCACTGTCATCAGATTTCAGATTGGGTTATGGCTAAGTGAAAATGCACCCAGATTTTTGGTGTGACTCCTAAGGTTCAGGTGGTGGAGGTCCAAAGTACGTGATGTCCTGAATTAGTTGAGGAGGAGGAGTGAGCACCTTGCTCTCTTCTCCCTTTCTTTCCCCATACCACATCCAGCCCAAGGGGAACACATGGGAAGATCATTCTCCTGGTGACTTCCATGACGTACTCAATTAAGCAGAGACACAGCATCTATTTATTTTGTGTGGTCTTCAGAGAACTTCCTGAATAAGCGGGCTGCAAAGCCGTGCAGCTGGTAGAAATGCTGCCTCACAGGTCTATTGATCCATGTCCACAGATTCAATCCTGACCTTGGTTGCTGTCCCCCTTGGTTAAATCCCTCCCTACCTATGTTAATAAATAATGCCCCACCAAACTCATCTCTGCCTACCTCGACTCCATCCTATCCCCCTTGGTTAAATCCCTCCCTACCTATGTTCAAGACACCTCAGACACTCTCCGTCGTCTGCACGCATTCCACTCTCTAGGCCCTCACCCCCTCATCTTCACCATGGACGTTCAGTCATTGTACACCTCCATCCCCCACCAGGATGGTCTCGAAGCCCTCCGGTTTTTCTTCGACCAAAGAAGCAACCTATACCCGGCCACTGACACCCTCCTCCGCCTAGCGGAGCTGGTCCTTACCCTCAATAACTTCTCTTTTGACTCCTCCCATTTCCTCCAAATACAAGGCGTAGCTATGGGCACACGCATGGGCCCCAGCTACGCCTGCCTCTTTGTCGGGTACGTAGAACAATCCTTGTTCAATACGTACCAGGGCCCCATCCCCGACCTCTACCTCCGCTACATCGATGACTGTTTTGGTGCCACCTCCTGTACGCACACACAACTGACTGACCTCATCCGCTTCACCACCAACTTCCATCCAGCACTCAAATACACCTGGACCATTTCCGACACTTCCCTACCATTCCTTGACCTCACCATCTCCATCGCAGGTGATAGACTTCATACCGAAATCCACTACAAACCTACCGACTCCCATGGCTATAAATGTGAGGTTATCCACTTTGGTGGCAAAAACGGGAAGGCAGACTATTATCTAAATGGTGGCCGATTAGGAAATGGGGAGGTGCAGCGAGACCTGGGTGTCATGGTACACCAGTCATTGAAAGTAGGCATGCAGGTGCAGCAGGCAGTGAAGAAAGCGAATGGTATGTTGGCCTTCATAGCAAGAGGATTTGAGTATAGGAGCAGGGAGGTTCTAATGCAGTTGTACAGGGTCTTGGTGAGACCACACCTGGAGTATTGCGTACAGTTTTGGTCTCCAAATCTGAGGAAGGACATTATAGCTATAGAGGGAGTGCAGAGAAGGTTCACCAGACTGATTCCTGGGATGTCAGGACTTTCATATGAAGAAAGACTGGATAGACTTGGCTTATACTCGCTAGAATTTAGGAGATTGAGAGGGGATCTTATAGAAACGTACAAAATTCTTATGGGGTTGGACAGGCTAGATGCAGCAAGATTGTTCCCGATGTTGGGGAAGTCCAGGACAAGGGGTCACAGCTTAAGGATAAGGGGGAAATCCTTTAAGACCGAGATGAGGAAAAACTTTTTCACACAGAGAGTGGTGAATCTCTGGAACTCTCTGCCACAGAGGGTAGTTGACGCCAGTTCATTGGCTATATTTAAGAGGGAGTTAGATGTGGCCCTTGTGGCTAAAGGGATCAGGGGGTATGGAGAGAAGGCAGGTACGGGATACTGAGTTGGATGATCAGCCATGATCATATTGAATGGCGGTGCAGGCTCGAAGGGCCGAATGGCCTACTCCTGCACCTATTTTCTATGTATCTATGTATCTATGTATCTTCCCACCCTGCTTCCTGTAAGGACTCCATCCCCCACTCTCAATTCCTCCGTCTATGCCGCATCTGCTCCCAGGATGAGGCGTTCCACACCAGGGCATCCAAAATGTCCTCATTCTTCAGGGAACGGGGGTTCCCCTCCTCCACCATAGATGAGGCTCGCACCAGGGTCTCTGCCATACCCCGCAACACTGATCTCTCTCCCCATCCCCCCACTCACAACAAGGGCAGAGTCCCCCTAGTCCTCACCTTTCATCCCACCAGCCGTCACATACAACAAGTGATCCTCCGTCTGTTTCGCCACCTCCAATGTGACCCCACCACCCGCCACATCTTCCCATCTCCCCCCATGTCTGCCTTCCGCAAAGACTGCTCCCTCCATAACTCCCTTGTCAATTGTTCTCTTCCCTCCCGTACCACCCCCTCCCCGGGTACTTTCCCTTGCAACCGCAAGAGATGCAACACTTGTCCCTTCACCGCCCCCCTCGATTCCATTCAAGGACCCAAGCAGTCGTTCCAGGTGCGACAGAGGTTCACCTGCATCTCCTCCAACCTCATCTATTGCATCCGCTGCTCTAGATGTCAGCTGATCTACATCGGTGAGACCAAGCGGAGGCTTGGCGATCGTTTCGCCGAACACCTCCGGTCGGTCCGCAATAACCTACCTGACCTCCCGGTGGCTCAGCACTTCAACTCCCCCTCCCATTCCGTATCTGTCCTCTCTGTCCTGGGTCTCCTCCATGGCCACAGCGAGCAACACCGGAAATTGGAGGAAATGCACCTCATATTCCGCTTGGGCAGTCTACACCCTGGGGGCATGAACATTGAATTCTCCCAACTCTGCTAGCTCTTGCTGTCCCCTCCCCTTCATCAGCCCTCTGGTTGTCTCCTCCCATCCCCCAGCCCTCGGGCTCCTCCTCCGCCTTTTTTCCCTTTTTCCTTTCTTCTCCCCACCCCCTATCAGTCTGAAGAAGGGTTTCGGCCCGAAACGTTGCCTATTTCCTTCGCTCCATAGATGCTGCTGCACCCGCTGAGTTTCTCCAGCATTTTTGTGTACCTTCGATTTTCCAGCATCTGCAGTTCCTTCTTTAACACTTGGTTGCTGTCTGTTTGGAGTTTGCACATTCTATCTGTGACCACATCAGCCTCCTCTCAATGTTTAGATTTCCTCCCACATGTCCAAGATCCATGGGTTGGTTGGCAGGTTAATTAGGCATTGAGAAAACCTCCTATAGTGTAGGTGGGTAGTAGAACCTCTGGAGTTGATGGGAATGTGGAGAGAATGAAATGGGATTATTGTGCATGGGTGTCTCAGAATCATATAGCACGGAAACATGTGTGTTCTTATGTATCCCCATCAATTACCCATTATGCACTAAACCTATTCTTACCCTATTTTTTTCCTCATGTATCGCAACAACATTACCAGCTTCTCCTATCACCAATACACAGCAACTTATAGCAGCCAATGAATCTACCAGCCAACATGTGTTTGATGGTCAGTCCAAATCCAGTGGGCAAAACCCGCTGGTTCCATGCCATATGACTCTATGATTTACAGTGCATTCAGAAAGTATTCAGATCCCTTCACTTTTTCCACATTTGTTACATTACAGCCTTATTTTAAAATGGATTACATTCTTTTTTTTAATCATCAATCTACACACAATACCCCAGAATGAAGAAGCGAAAAAAGGTGTTTAGAAATTTTTGCAAAGTAATTAAAATGAAATAACTGAAATATCACATTTACATGAGTATTCAGACCCTTTGCAATGACACTCAAAATTGAGCTTAGGTTAATCCTGTTTCCATTGATTATCCTTGAGATGTTTCTGCATCTTGATTGGAGTCCACCAGTGGTAAATTAAATTGATTGGACATGATTTGGAAAGGCACACATCTGTCTATATTAGGTCCCACAGTAGATAGTGCATGTCAGAGCAAAAACCAAGCCATGAAGACGAAGGAATTGTCCGTAGACCTCTGAGACAGGATTGTGTTGAGAAACAGATCTGGGGAAGGGTGTAAAACAATTTCTGCAGCATTGTAGGTCCTGAAGAGCACAGTGGCCTCCGTCATTCTTAAATGGAAGAACTTTGAAACCACCAGGACTCTTCATAGAGCTGGCCGTCCGGCCAAACTGAGCAATCGGGGGAGAAGGGCCTTGGTCAGCGAGGTAAACAAGAACCCGATGGTCACTCTGACAGAGCTCCAGAGTTCCTCTGTGGAGATGGGCGAACCTTGCAGAAGGACAACTGTATCTGCAGCACTCCACCAATCAGGCCTTTATGGTAGAGTGGCCAGACGGAAGCCACTCCTCAGTAAAAGGCACATGACAGCCCGCTTGGAGTTTGCCAAAAGGCAAGAGAAGCAAGATTCTCTGGTGAAACCAAGATTTAACTCTTTGGCCTGAATGTCAAGTGTCATGTCTGGAGGAAACCAGGTACCGCTCATCACCTGGCCAATACCATACCTACGGTGACGCATGGTGGTGGCAGCATCATGCTGTGGGGATGTTTTTCAGCGGCAGGAACTGGGAGACTAGTCAGGATCAAGGGAAAGATGAACGGAACAAAGTACAGAGAGATCCTTGATAAAAACCTGCTCCTGAGTGTTCTGGACCTTAGACTGGGGTGGAGGTTCACCTTCCACAAGACAACGACCCTAAGCACACAGCCAAGAAAATGCAGGAGTGGCTTTGTGACAAGTCTGTGAATGTCCTTGAGTGGCCCAGCCAGAGCCCGGACTTGAACCCAATCGAACATCTCTGGAGGGACCTTAAAAATGCTGTGCATCGACGCTCCCCGTCCGACCTGACAGAGCTTGAGAGGATCTGCAGCGAAGAATGGGAGAAATTACCCAAATACAGGTGTGCCAAGTTTGTAGTGTCATACCCAAGAAGACTTGAGGCTGTAACTGCTGCCAAAGGTGCCTCAACAAAGTAGTGAGTAAAGGGACTGAATACTTATGTAAATGTGATATTTCAGTTATTTCTTTTTAATTACTTTGCAAAAATTTCTAAACACCTGTTTTCGCTTTTTTATTATGGGGTTTTGTGTGTAGATTGATGATAAAAAAAAGAATTCATTCAATTTTAGAATAAGGCTGTAACGTAACAAAATGTGGAAAAAGTGAAGGGGTCTGAATACTTTCTGAATGCACTGTATATTACTTCTTAAGATTGTTGCTTAAGATTTTGATGAGCTCTCGACAAAAAGTATTTCATTACGTTTCAGAGATCTTTTGCACAGTTCAAGATCAAAGTAGGCATGAAATAGTGATCATCCCTTTAACGTCATTATTAAAACCAACTGTTGGTACGTTTTGTAGTTGTTGAACTGTCAGCCAACTTGATATAGTAAAGCTGCTTAAAAGAACACCATCCGACGTTCTAAGTGCCAATTAACAGTTTAATGAGTCTCAACTGTCTGTCCTGGATATTAGCAAAATATTATCTTGAAGTAAACACAGGCTGAATTGGTTTCATCTTCAGGCTCTAACTTTATTGTGTTATTAAGCTATATTCAGTGTAAATTGCCTTCTGTTTGTCTGCTTATAGGATATGGGTTAAGAGTGAAAAGGATCAGCCTTGTCCATCTTGTTCCTGATGTGGCTGCTTTCAGCATGTGACTGGAATGCTCATGATAAATGAACAAAAATCCCTTTATATCCAAGAGAATTTCATGCTTCTGTGCATAAACCATGGCAATAAGGCTTCTTAAAGGATTTTTTTTTATGGCGTTAATTCTGGAGAATGAATTTAATCAAATTTTTAATCACAGCTACAATGGTATGCCTGATGCACTGAAGCATCTACTGACGCCTACTTGAACCTGTTTAGTCTGCAGTGAGAGACAGGGTTGGATGACATTGGTCTGAGCGTACACAAATACACAGGAAATTACTGAACAGTGCAACTTCTGTATACACTGGGAGTGTACACACTGGGAGTGATAGGCAAAAGCTTCCACTGATCATGAAATGACTGCAGATGCTTATCAGGAAAATATTCTGAATCTTTTTCCAAACTTTTTACATTTATCAAGGAATTGGTTTTATTCTCATTGGATATATGGCTCTTCCTTGAAATATTATCTTTAACATAGCTTTCAACTCACATTTTCTTCATTCCATCAAATCAGTTTCTTGTCTTTGATCAAAAATATTGTGCATAAACCATGGCACTTGGGTATCTTTGGAAAGTTTTTATAATCTAATTTTATAATCAGTTTAATAGCTGTCTCCTCTCTATGTTTGGTTACTGACTCCTGTAATCTGCTTTAACAATCCAACATTTTTTAAATATGAAGCTTTATTTAACAACTGCCTTCAAGCAAATCACAAGGTCAAATTCGGAATAGTAAGGTGGTCACACCATGGACCAGGTTAACCTCTGAAGAGCAAAATACACCCAACCGAAGACCTATGCTGGCAAAATACCAACTCAACAAGAGCCTCTGCAGTACAACCATATACAGGCATGTAAGTTCATTTGTAATGTTTAAATGTTTCATTTAAAATTTACTTTTCACTAAATGCACAGTGCTTCTGATATGTTCCGGTAAAGTGCACTCAGTGTTCTCAGTGATAGAAAGGACATTTGTTCTGGAGCATTTATAAATGCTTAATTTCATAAAATTAGCTTATTAACCAATTATATTGCTGCAATAAAATGTTTGTATGTCATTTATTGTTTATTCAGGAAGAGACGTAAAATTGCAAAAAACATTTCATGTTCCACTGGTATAGAAAAATATATTTGAGCAGTGTTACTCTCTGTCACACGTTAACCAGAATGCCACTGTTCTTCATCTAGAGACTGTTTTATTTGCGGTCTCAACTCTCAACAGCAACCTTCTATTCCGAGCCCTGGGACAACAAGCCGGTGTCCCGTTGGTCCGGGGTCGCCCAGGGTGTCTCCGGCCACTCGGGGGGGGGATGGGGCACTCGGGGGGGGGGGGGGGACTGGGACGTTCCAGTGGCGGTTCAGCGGCGCTTACGGCGCCAGAGGCCCGGGTTGGATCCTGGCTGCGGATGGGGCGTGGGTCTGTGTGCATGTGACGGCACGGTTGCCTGGGGTGTTTATCGCGAGTGACCTTTGACAAATCCCATGATTCCTTGCATTTTTCGGAATACCAAACTCGCTTATTAAGATTGGATTGATTTGGATGCACTAACCTTCAGCAAATCTACATTGGAACATGACTTTATCTGGCTGTTCAGGTGGACAAGAAATATTCTGGTGTCACACTAAGAAATTCAGGGAAATTCTGATACAAATGAGCATGTGGTTGCTGCGGTAACTTTATGGGAGCAGAACCTCATGTATACTGTCATACTGGTATAGCGGTTGTGTTTGGAATAGCACAGCCTATAGTGTAAAAGGCTACTTGCATCATAAAAAACAATATTACTAATACCAAAAATGGCAATTCTGAGGAGAATCAGTTATATAATGTCTAGGTTAACCACAATTTTGATAAAAGACTACATTTCTTTCTGGAACAGGTTTCGCTTTTCTTTTTTTGAGATTTTGGTAAATTTTGCAACTTAGACATGACTGCCAATAAAAGTGAGGGGTCATATTGTGTAGCAAGATTTTCAGTGTAAGCAGCATTAGTCAGTACTTTTTGCATTATGTCAAAATGGCTAGGAATTTTGTTTAGATTCCCTTAATAGCAGGATTGAGTCATTTCCTGAATATGTAGAGGGAATGGAGGAAATTTCAGAAGGAAGCAATCCTACTTTGCAATCCTCTGCAGGTGTTAAAATAGACAAGTTGATGAGAATCTTCTTGGCACTAGTCAGACTAGGTACCGAGGTATTTGAGGCCAAACAACTGCATCCTCTGAAAAAGGGAGGGACTACCTTAAGAGAAGACCACATTGGTAACACACAACATTGGCTAATGACTGCAGAGAAGAAGGATATGTTTGCCATAACAGTATTATAAGATATGTATTACAGTATTATAAGATCTGTCAACAATTTGAAAGCAATAGAAATGACCAAGCAATGTAATGACTGCATTAAGGATACACTAGATGAAGAATACTGGTGACCTCGATGGATTATATAAATTCACAATAAATCTAAAATCAATCAGTAAATATTAATGGAAAGGTAGTTATACTGGAAATCAATATTGGTGAGCAAGAGTTTAATCATTAGTCACCGTATAGTACTTTGATGTTTAAAGAGTCTTCTGCCCTTCTTAGAATCTAATCTGGAGAAATACTCAGATAGGGATACGTGAGGTGTAGCTGTGGAATGGAAGCAAAACAAAACTCTCTCTTTTGATTGTACCAGGACAAAGATCCATTTTCATTCGACTGGTGTAGAAGGCAAGATTCTCCAGGATGGGAATACTTTCCTCTGTGTTCTTGAACAACGTGCAACTTGAATCATGTAAGAAAAGGTTGCAGAAGAAATAATAAGAAGCAGGAATCAATAAACTCATTGAATTTCCAAACTGAGCTGCTCCAATACTATCTGTAATGAGGACACATTGATCTGTGGAGATTATCTGAATAATCAATAAAGCAGCAAAGCAGAAACTCACTCCCTATATCTGAGGATAATTCTTTACAAAACTTTGACCATTAAATGCTTACCAGCAAATCAAATTCGACAAAGGCACAAAAACAGTACTCGGTAGTACATACTCACTTTGATTTGTTCTGATATTTTGTCTGTTAAGGGCCCGTCCCACTGTACGAGCTAATTCAAGAGTTCTCCCGAGTTTCCCCTGATTCGAACTCAGAGAATTACGGTAATAGCCGCTCGTAGGTACTCGGGGCTCTCGTGGACATTTTTCAACATGTTGAAAAATCTTCACGAGCTTATCACGTTTCCCGAGTACCTGCCGTTAACGTTACAAGCCGCTAAGAGACGTCCGAGCTCCGACATACCTGCTACGTACATTCTACGTGCTTATCACGAGTTTGATTTTTTTTTAAACTCAGGAGAGCTCTTGAATTACCTCGTACAGTGGGACAGGCCCTTAAGCCTGGAATAGACAAGCAATTGCAGGACTCTAAATGTCAACAGGCCTTCACAAGCATCTTTGCAAACCTTGATGGAAAGTATATGAGGAACTTAGACATGATTTCCTTCAGGGATAATGCTAACATAGGGAAAAAAGAGATAGTTTGATTTATTACAAGGCCAACATCTTGGTGCCAGGAATGACAAACGAGAAGCACAGGGAGAACCAGCAAAATGTACAGAAACAATCCTAAGTGGGAGCCCAAATAAGAGAAAACAAGTGTCTTTCATGCCGCAGAAGTGTTCCTTCTTGGTTCTAAGATAGATGCTGAAGGTCTTCATCCAGTTGAAAATAAAACACAAGCAATAGTAGATGAATCCCAACTGACCAAACTAACAGAACTGAATGTCAGCTGCAGATTCCTCAACTGTGATGGACATTTTTTACCATCACCAAGTATCTTTTTAAAACCTCCCTATGAGTTGCTGAAGCACAAGTAAACATTGAAGAAAATGAGATGCTTCATTCTCAGAGTCAAAGCAATTGCTGCTCAGCCCACAATCTATTATTCAGTTTCATCTAGTGAGAACATTCCTGCTACTCTGTGATGTTGTGGCCTTATTGTACTGATGTTGTTTTTTCACTTGGTATGGCAAGTGATTAGTTTTGCGTCAATGTTTAATTTCAAGTCAAGATTCAAAGGTTTAGCTGCCATCTTTAGAATGACAAATGTCTGCAATTAACTGTCTAGAACTTTATCATTCAGACCACAGAAAATCTCAGTGGATTATTTTTAATGTATCTTGGGATATCTCAGGTGGCTTCAGCCACAAAGCAGAAATGGTCATGAACATTATCAGAACAGGACTCGGTTCTGAAGTACAAGAGTAGATGTGGATGGTCCATTGACTTCCAATTGGTGCACCTCCATTTGATATACCAGGGGAGATTGTATTATTGTTGGACTATATGGGCAGTAATCCATTTGTAGTACATTAATCTGCAACCATGAGTAAATATGATCCCTCTTCATGAGGGTACATGAACATATCCAGCATTGATGGGGAGGAGAATATGAAAATGACATATTGCCATCACCAGAGAGTTTTTTTTTTGGTGGTGCATCCAATGTTGTCTAACCACAAGGAAGGGTAGCTGTTCTAAAGAATGGACATCTGATATTAAGCGAGTTGCCATGTGTTTTATCTAATGCCATGGAATGGACAGGCGATTGGAGAGCATTATTAAAGAAAGTCAACATTTCAATGGGCATTCCAAGAATCCAGCAGCCTCTCCTCTCAAGCCATTGTTCTGGCCAAACAAATATTGGTGGAGAATACATTTTGGATTTAAGGGAAAACCGATCATGACCATGGTAGATGCAGATTTTGAGTGGTTTGGAGGAGTTCTTAAATCTGATGTAGTAAGTATTTCTTCAGATGCATGATGAAACAACGTCTCTGCAGCTCAATCTGATGAAGTTCTCAGCTGCAATAAAGAGATATTTCTGCTTCCCACTCAGCACCATTTAACCTCAAATGGATTTGTAGAAAGAAGGGTTCAGTTTGTGAAAGATGGACCAAAAATGGGGCAAAAGATAACATTGAGAGAAAACTTGCACACTTCCGTATACATTACTGGAATACATAGCAATTAAAAGACAAATGTTTACTGAATTACGAAGAGAGTATGTCCCAGAATAGGGTGCAAATTCAGTGATGCCAGAGCTTAAACAAATGAACGTAAAGAACAATATATCACTAGAACTTGCGATCACCACTTTAAAGTAGATGAGCCAGTGTTGTACAAGTCATTGCATTAGGAATTTGGCTCATTGTATCATTGATTTCTCTGGACCAATCTCCTTTATTGTCTGTCTGGTTGGCAGACATGTACAGAAATTCTATCAACACTCTAAAACAACTAATTAGTAGAACCACTGCCTCACCGTGACAGAGAGCTGGGATAATCCTGATCTCTGGCGCTGTTTGTGTAGAGTGTGCATGTTCTCACTGTGACTGCAAAGTTTACTTCCCGGTGTTCCAGTTTCTCCCACATCCCAAAGACATGTTATTGGTGGATTAATTGGTCAATGTAAATTGTTCCTTGTGAGTAGATGAGTGATGGAATCTGGTGAGTTGAAGAGGATGTTAGTACAAATATAAAGATGGATTAATATAGATTTAGTATTAAAGGGTGGTTGATGGTTAACGTGGACGGTGAGCCAAAGGGTCTGTTTCCACTCTGTATCTCTCTATGTCTCTGTGACTCATGCAAAAGGTTGAAGATTATGAGTAAGGTTGCTTGGTGAAATGAAAAGTTTGCTCAAAGCTCCCCATTCCCTCCGAGCCCTTTACGTATGGGATTAAATGTGACAGGAACTAGTAATGGGTTCAATGCACGGAGGCTGGCATGACAATTCTGCAATCACATCTGACAGTTAGAAATTGAGCAGAAATGCTGCTTCTTCCCCTGAGACTTCTTCAGATCTTTTTCTATCATGCGCTTCAGGATGGTTGGTTGGGTCAATTAAACAATATTTGGAATTTTGTAAGGATTTACTAATCATTGAATTAGCATGAGGTTAATTGACCTGATCTGTTAACCCCACGCTCTCCTGGGGCGTCTCCCTAATCTACCTATACGTTGCTTGCCAATCTGTTCAAAACAATATGAAATACATTACTCTTAGATGTATTGGATGAAGTGGTGATTCTCCACTGTCAACACTGATCAGCCAGCAAAAGCATGAAAGCTCTCAACAACTGCTAACACATGTAGAGTGGAGCTCCTCTGTGGAAAGAGTACTTTGGGCAGAGGTTAGAGTGCCCAGATCAAGGTGTCATTCATCAGAAAACAGATGTGGCAAAACATTAAAATAATTGTAATAGGGATTAATTAAATCATGCGTTATAAGCAGCGCAGCTGGCTGAGTATCACAGCAGATGACAAGCTATTATGCATTGCTTGTGCTTTCTTGACTACTTATTCATGGAGTGCTGGTAATGAGTGATGTATGGAGAGGGTCACTTAATTTGCATGGGGATTGTTCAGGAGAATCTTTTCTCTTTAGGGCTGCTCATTATTACCTCAGCAGACAATGCCTCCCTCCTACATGAAATCACGGCACAGTGGCGCAGCTGGTAGAGCTGTTGTATCGCAGCACCAGAGACCCAGGTTCGATCCTGACTTTGGGTGCTGCCTGTGTGGTGTTTGCATATTCTCGCTGTGACCACGTCGGTTCCCCTTGGGTTCTCCAGTTTCCTCCCTCACCCCAAAGATGTGCAGGTGCGTTGGTAAATTGGCCTCTGTAAATTGCCCCTTGTGTGAAGGGATTGGATAAGAAAGCGGGATAATATCGAACTGGTGTGAATGGATGATTATGTAGGAAGTAACTGCAGATGCTGGTTTATAGCGAAGGTAGACAAATTGCTGGAGTAACTCAACGGGTCAGGCAGCATCTCTGGAGAAAAATAATAGGTGACGTTTCAGGCCAGAATCCTTCCTCCTCACTCAGAATGGATGATTGATAGTTGACATGGACGCATGGTTGGAAGGACCTGTATCCATGCTGTAATTCTAATTTAAACTACACTTCTCTAAAAGATGAAGCTCTCAATGCTGATGAATGTCTCCCAGAGTTTTCTTTGCCTCGTGCCTATCTTGGCCCTGGTGAATTTCTGCTTATCCTTCTTGGCTTCAGGATCTGAATCTTTTGATTGACTTGCTCTTCCTCAGGCATCTGCTGCCGTCTTTTGTTTATCCTCAGCCCCCTACTGTACTCCCTGTACACACATGACTGTGTGGCCAGGTTCAGCTCCAACTCCATAATCAAGTTTGCTGATGACACTGTGGTGGTGGGCCTGATTTCCGATAACAATGAGAAGGCCTACCGGGAGGAGGTGGCTGATCTGGCACTCTGGTGTCAGGACAACAGCCTCCTCTTGAATGTCATAAAAATTAAGGCGCTAATTGTGGACTTTAGAAGGGCACAACATCCGAGGACGTATACACCACTGGAGATAAATGGGGCTACTGTGGATAGGGTGAGCTGCTTTAAATACCTGGGAGTCCACATCACAGAGGATCTGACATGGACAACACACGCTGCCGCACTGGTGAGTAAGGCAAGGCAGCGCCTTTACAACCTCAGGCAGCTGAGGAAATTCAGTCTCTCTGAGGATCCTTCAGTGCTTCTACTCTGGGGTTTTAGAAAGCATCTTGTCTGGCAACATTACAATCTGGTTTGGGAACTGCTCTGCCCAGGACAGGAAGGCTCTGCAGAGAGTAGTGCGTTCAGCCGAACACACTATGGGAACTACACTCGCCCCCCTGCAGGACCTATACATCAGAAGATGCAGAACCGGAGCCAGCAACATTATGGGGCACCCCTACCACCCCAGCAACGGACTGTTCCAGCTGCTACGGTCAGGCAAATGTCTCCGCTGTCATGCTGTGAAATCAGAGATGATGAGACAGAGTTTCTTCCCACAGGCCATCAGGACTGTAAACTCTTATCTCACCAGGGACTAATTTACTGTACTAATTTACTGTTGTGTTGTGTCTCTTTAAAACTGTTGTTTTTTTAATATATAACATGTAAATACTGATTCTGTTCTATTCTGTTCTGTAGTTTTTGCACAATCCGCAGGCATTGTCACTTTCATTTCACTGCACATCTTGTATGTGTATGTGACAAATAAAGTTGACTTGACTTGACTTCATCAAGGCATGCAGGATGCAACACAACACATTTATTCCTTTGGAGTCCAATTAAAGCTCAATAAGTCACCTTCTGACCAGACCCATAACAGGCCTCAGTTCTCATCATTGGTGTCCGCAATATCAGATTTGCAGTTTTGCAGTTTGTATCAGTCCTGGCCAATTTTGATGAAAGGCCATCAATCTTACATATTAACTGATTTCTTCCCTTCTCTTTCCATAAATGTTGCCTAACTTGCTGTGTATTTCCAGCATTCTCTTTTATTTTTGTATTTAACAGTTCCAGTATTTATTTTACTTTTTCTCTCATTTTATTCATCTCTGTCTTTCTACATCTCCTCCAGACAGATCCACTGCATTTAACAAGTCTTCCTCATCCTCTCTCAGCCGATATAAACACCACTAGCATTGTTTAGTCCGACTTGGTCTCTATCCTATCATGTATATCCTCTTCACCCTTTCCACTTCTCATTTCCAATGATCATCAACCTGAAACATTAACTCTACTTCTCTCTCCACAGATGCTGTCGGATCTGTTGAAAAATGTTTTAAACAGGTTGATAGTGGTATGCTATCATTAAAATCCATCCTGCGTTACTGTTTATAGATGTATGAAGATGTTTGCTCATCACAGAGGGCCAGGTATGATATATTGCAACTACGTAAATGCTCACAGATAAAGTGTCCACAAATGAGAAAATGTATGTCTTCTGTCACCCCCAACTTAGCATCCATGCCTATACTGGGCACCTCTTTCATTGAAGTACTGCCAGGGGTGTTTTTCTACATTTTGTTAGAATATTTTCCCCCCAAAAGAGTTTTTTTTCCTGATATGGCACATGTATTCACCTTTAGAATTCCAGAATTATTTCACTATTCTGTGGAGACTTGGCTCAGTAAATATCCATATTAAGTTCCCAAGAAGCATCAATGGATCTTTAACATTTTTAGTTCTTGCAATAGTTCTTCTGAAAGGTTAACACAATTTTCAGTCTTTTTTTACCGAAGAAACTAAACACATCTGGAAGTGAAGACCATGAGTGGACAGCATGTGTAAGCGTAAAAATGTAAACAATGACAATTATTTGAAGTACATGTTATTCTGTTTTTCTTCTGCTGTTTAGTTTCTCACTACAAACACACTTATCCAAATGTTTCTACTGGCATGGCTGCCTTTTCCTCTCACAAGCCATTTCCTTTTGCAAGCATTTTAAAATCTGTCACATAACCACTTATTTCATGGAGCATGAAATGTAAGCTTGCATTCAGATTGGATCATTGTAAACGAACGCAGCCTGAAGTGTCAGGGCTGTTGAAATCCTAATGACTTAATATGCTGACATGAGACTGGAGTAGAAATTCCCCTGTGCCTTAAACAGACTATGTAGTGGAGTGGATCATGCTAACTAGATTTGGCACCGGTAGTCCCCACCTGCATAGACTTACTTTACTATATTGAAAATATCCTCCTCACCTGTATCTATCTATCACTTCCCAGATCTTGTCCTGTTGTCACCCCGCCCTCCCCCCCAAAATTGTTCTCCTTCTTCCCCTCTAATAAGTCTGAAGAATGGTCCCGACTCGAACCAGCGCGTTTCCATGTCTGCCAGAGATGCTGCCTGATTCGCTGAATTACCCCAGTGCTCTGTATGTTTTTTTGGTGTAAACCAGCATCTGCAGTTCCTTGTATATCCTCTGAAACAACATTTGGACAGGTACATGGATAGAAAAAGTTTAGAAGGATATAACCCAAGCACAAAAAAATGGGACTGGGTCGGATAGGTGACTTTGGTCAGAGTGGACGAGTTGTGCCAAAGTTTCCCTTGTGTATATACATTATCTATGAGTCTATGACTAGATTCAGGAACTTGCTCAACTAACCCTTTAGACCTGAGAGGTTGGGCAGGTTTCAAGAGATGATAAAGAGTCAACTGATAGATTTTAGTGACGCACGACTGTCGAAGTGCTTTAAACAATTTTCAAATGCCTCTGAGAGTCAACATTTTATTTTTAAAGATTTAAATAGTTTTGAATTACGCTTTAAAACTAAATCATTTAATCGGACACATAAGCGAATTTAATGGCCTTAAAATATAATTAAATAATTAAAAACATTATAAAAGTAAAATAAGGACAAACGGATACTTGTGTGTAGTTTTTCCCCCATAGCATTTGCAGGACCGTTCAACTGAGGGGTCAAGGGGGAGTCTGGGGTAGAGCTGGAAGCCAAAGGTGCCAGTAGCTGACCTTTATCGTGTCTCAGATGTTTGAAACAGAGAAACATAGAAACATAGAGAATAGGTGGAGGAGTAAGCCATTCGGCCCTTTAAGCCAGCCCCTCCATTCAATAAGATCATGGCTGATCATATGAGGTGAGCTGAGCCTCAGTCAGCTGACCGTTCCCTGAGGAACTGCCCGACTGTCGATCAGCTTGATTTTACTCAAAGAAACAGAATATTTGAAGCATGCACAGACGTAGGCAAAGTTCCTATAGCAAGCAAGATCGTCCACTCAACGAAAAAGACGTAGTAGGGTCATGGGCAGATTCGGCCCCATTTCCGTAACTGGCTTCTGTTTCCGCACTCCTGTCCAAAGATCCTATAGCAACTGGAATCTCCATATTGCTATTATTTTACCAAATACCGCAGTTGTGAACAGTGTGATCAAATGAATTAAAGAGTGCAAGTTTAATACAAACATCAACTCAAACACAGCACATGAGCCATTTAAAAATAAATTAAAAAATAAACTTATAAAAGAGAAAATTTAAAAAAAACATTAAAAAATGTAAATTAACAGAATTATAATTTATTGACAAAAGTGAACATTTAGTGAACAAAATCATTAACAAAAAATAGCAGAATTAGGAATTAACAGAATTCTAACACTATTTCACACACACAAACTGTTCCCCCGCAATGCTGATTACACTGCGAGAGGGATTTACAAAGTCAGGTCAGGTCAGGTTTACTGAAATGGCCGACGAAAATATCGAATTATTCTTATAATGAGGCTCGTACAATGACGTAATCGGAGTCTGTCTTTATTTAGCAACTCTCTACAGTAGCAGCCTCGTGCTGCATCCCCGGGCCCTGCTCCTAGGCCTCTCCGGTTACGCCCCCAGCCCCACCTTCCGGCCGGATGCCGTCACTGCAGCCTGACCACTGGCAGCAGAATAAAGGCATTCCTTACACTATTATTCCATAATACCACATCTCCCTTTCTTTGAGAACAAAGGGTGGACTACCTTTGTCTCTGCAGGTCTTAAGGGGTTTATTCTGCCCTTTTGCTGAAAGACCTGTCCCTGATCAAACAAATCAATAAATCACCAATCAAGTCTCTGCGGCTTTCTAACCTCTCTCCCACACCTGGTCCGCACAGTCTCTGTGGTGGGGCCCTCTCTGCTGGGTGATGTTGTCACTGGTGGAGCTGGCTCTGGTGTAGGTGAATCTTCTCCCACCGGTGGCTCATCAGCATCGACTACCCCACTGTTGGTCTGCAGCGGCACCAAGTGATGCCGGTTCCTCCTCAGTGTGCCCTGAGGCACCTGGACGATATAAGAGCGAGGGGTGTTGTGTGTAGATAGCACTGTGCCCTGGACTCGTGCATCGGTGATCCACACATGCTCCCCAGGTACGAGTGGCTCCAGGTTTCTCGCTCCGTGCCTCTTGTCGAAGGATCTTGCGTCGTTCCTCCTCTTCTCCCTTTCTTTGGCCCCCAGCGCGTTGTAGTCAGGCAAAACTGGATTCAGCAGGGTTGGAAGGGCAGGAACTGTAGTGCGGAGGCGGCGCCCCATCAACAGCTCGGCCGGGCTATAGCCGTTCTGTAGAGGGGTTGCTCTGTAGGCCAGCAATGCAAGATATGGGTCTGATGCCTTTGTTAGCAGGTTTTTCACGGTTTGTACAGCGCGTTCCGCCTCCCCATTGCTCTGAGGAAACTTGGGGCTGCTCGTGATGTGCACAAAGCCATACTCTGCTGCAAAGGCTTTAAAGTGGCTACCTGAGAACTGGGGCCCATTGTCACTTTTAAGAAATTCCCCAATTCCATGACGAGAAAACATGGATTTCAGGTGCACCACCACATCTGTGGACCTTGTGTGTGACAGCAGCGCAACTTCCACATACCTTGAGAAATAATCTACTACTAGTAGATAAGTCTTGTTTTTCAGCGTGAACAGGTCAGCTCCCAAGGTTTGCCAAGGCCTGTCTGGCATCTCCGTTGGCATCAGCGGCTCTTTGACGTTCCTTCTCTCTTGGATGCAGGTTCTACATTTCAGCACCATGTCATTCAGCTGGCTGCTGAGTCCTGGCCACCATACCTTCTGTTTGGCCCGGCCCCTGCACTTTGTCACCCCCAGGTGTCCCTCATGTAGTCTCTGCAGCACATCACCTTGTAAGGCTGATGGGATGACGAGTCTCGTGCCCCGCAGCAGCAGCCCATCGTGCACAGTCAGCACTGCTCTATCAGCCCAGTAATGTCTCAGCACTCCCTGCAGTTGGCTTTTGTCGGGCCAGCCGTCTGTGCAGTACTCCATCAGTGCAGAGCATGTGCTGTCTGCCTTCAGGTGCTCACGTAGGCTGCTCAGATAATCTCCACTGACAGGAATGTTGCTGATGACAGAGTCTACATAGATGTTGGTGTCCTCTAATAGGCTTGTGTCTGTGTGTGCTCTTGCGGCTCTCAGAGGAGCACGAGATAAGGTGTCGGCTGTCCACAGGCTTTTGCCAGGGACATGATTGACTGTATAGTTGTACCTCATGAGTCTCATCCTAAATCTTTGGATTCTTGGTGGGAGGTCATCCAAAGCTTTCCTTCCCAGCAGACTCACCAACGGCTTATGGTCAGTTTCCAGCTCGAATGGTCTTCCCAGGATGAAACAGCTGAACCTTTCACATGCCCACGTTGCAGCCAATGCCTCCTTCTCTACTTGAGCATAGAGCTGCTCTGTTGGCGTCATTGACCTGGACGCATATGCCACAGGTGACCACATGGCATCGCTCTTCTGCAGCAGGACTGCCCCCAGGCCAAAGGAAGAGGCATCAGCAGAGATCTTTAAAGCACTGTTTGGGTTGTATAATGTGAGCACTGGTGTGGATGACAGCTCTGTTTTTAACTGAACAAAGGCGGCCTGCTGCTCTGTCCCCCAGTACCAGTGGTTCTTCTTGGACAGCAGGTCTCGTAGCACTTTGTCTTTTTCAGCCAGGTTAGGCAAGAAGCGGCCCAGCTGATTGACCATGCCCAGAAAACTCCTGAGTTCGCTGACATTTTTGGGTGCATCCATCTCTTGTACTGCTCTCGTCTTCTCTGGATCTGGCTTCACTCCCTCTGCTGAAATCACATGACCCAGGAATCTGACTGTGTGGCGTGTGAGCTCACATTTGTCCATGTTGAGCGTAATGCCGGCCTTTTGTGCCTTCTTTAGCACCGCATGTAGCCGCACATCATGCTCCTCCTGCGTCTGTCCCCAGACCAGGATGTCGTCCATGTGACACAGTACCCCCTCCAGGCCACCGGTCACTTCTGTCACCATCATCCTTTGAAAGTGCTCGGGGGCTGATGCTATGCCAAAGGGTAGACGGTTAAAATAGTAGCGCCCAAAAGGCGTGATGAAGGTGGTGTATTTGGCAGACTCTTTTGTCAATGGTACTTGCCAAAAGCCCATGTTGGCATCTAATTTGCTGAAGACTGTTGCGCCAGCTAGCATGCCCAGAGTGTGCTCGACAGAAGGCAGGATAAACTTTTCTCTGCATACTGATTCATTCATCATTGTGAAATCCACACAAATGCGAACATCACCTGCTTTTTTCGGCACCACCACCATCCCGGCACACCAATCAGTCGGCTCCTCAATCTTGGTGATTACGCCCATCTTCTCCATACGGTCTATCTCCTCCTTCACTTTTCCCATAAGCGGCAGAGGGACTCTGCGTGGTGTGTGGAGAGAGAAGGGCACAGCCTCTGGCTTTAATTTAATTGAGTATGGCCTCAGAACAAGACCCAAGCCGCTACACAGCTTCGGATATTGTTGTTTCAATGATTCCATG
This sequence comes from Malacoraja senta, assembly GCA_038087875.1. NCBI lineage: Eukaryota > Metazoa > Chordata > Chondrichthyes > Rajiformes > Rajidae > Malacoraja > Malacoraja senta. The sequence continues at coordinate 235,204 of JAXLNO010004473.1, forward strand.
GTGATGCTGTCAACCCTGCACACAAGCTGAAGCTGTTCTATGGCAGGCCTTCCCAACAGTGCAGTGTGCAGGTCTTTTACTACATAAATGTTCTCTATGGCTGTCTTTTTGCCTCTGCGCAGTGTTTCTCTGGCTACACCTAGGACAGAGAGTGCATTGCCCCCTGGCCCAAACAACGGGCGTGTCGGCACTGCCAGGCGCTTCACATCATGCCCCCCTGTAATGTCATGGTACACCTCGGCTGGCATGGCGGTGACATCAGCACCAGTGTCTATTTTAAAGCACACTTTTTTTTGTCTCACTTGTAGCTGCACCGTCCACGGGTCTTTTCCAGCATCCACGGCTCCCAGGAAAAAGCTCTCTTCTTCCTCTGTAGTGACAGCATTCAGAGATTTTGCACTGTTTCTGCACACTTTGCCATAATGTCCCTTTTTGCCACAGTTGTGACACACAGCATCTTTAGCAGGGCATTCCCATTTTCCATGCGAGGGCATTTTTCCACGTCTATAACAGGCCTTTGAACCTGGCTGTGGCCGTGTATTAAGTTTATTTTTGCCTGGTGTTTGCGCTTGTGGCTGAGGCTTTGAGGGAAATTTGGGTTTTCTGTAGCTTTTAGCATGCACAGCATCAACATTAGAGCACTTGCTAGCACCGCCATTTTCTCCTCTTAAGTCAGACCGCTGTCGTCTAACTTCTTCAGACTGCCTTGTCTTTGTTATCGCAGTTCCAAGGGTTAGGTCTCTGTCTAGCTGTAGCTTTTCTGACAATGAGACGTTTCTCAGCCCGACCACTAACCTGTCGCGGATCAGCTCGTTCTGTAACTGTCCATAGTTGCAGTGTTCAGCTAATCTGTATAGAGCAGTGATGAAGGAATCCACCGTTTCTCCTGGCAGTTGCACACGCTGATTGAACTTGGCTCTTTCGTAGATTACATTCTTTTTAGGCACAAAAAATGCATCAAAGCCCGCCTTGACATCCGTGTACACCTTCCTCTCATCTGCAGTTAGCGTTAGCCCCTTTAGCACATCTTCGGCTTCATCACCCATGCAATACACTAACGTGTTCACCTGGTTTTCTTCCGACGTTGCGTTTAAGTTGCTTGCAAGCCGAAAGCGGTCGAATCTCCTGATCCAACGCTCCCATTCTTGAGGCTTGGTAAAATCGAATGGCTCTGGAGGTTGTATTGTGAACGTAGCAGTTGGGGTAGGTTGCGCCATATCTGCCAGCTCATCTCACATTTCTCCGCCAAAACGATACACTTTCCTCTTCTTCTTTTTTTTCGCTTACAAGTATCCCACTTCTGACACCATATCGAATTATTCTTATAATGAGGCTCGTACAACGACGTAATCGGAGTCTGTCTTTATTTAGCAACTCTCTACAGTAGCAGCCTCGTGCTGCATCCCCGGGCCCTGCTCCTAGGCCTCTCCGGTTACGCCCACAGCCCCACCTTCCGGCCGGATGCCGTCACTGCAGCCTGACCACTGGCAGCAGAATAAAGGCATTCCTTACACTATTATTCCATAATACCACAGAAAAGGCTGATGTTCCGCTCCGTAGCGTTCTACACGTCAGCCCATTGGTTTTAGCAGGAGTGCACTATCTTGCTTGCTATAGGATCTTTGGACGTAGGTGCTGTGCTTTTGCATTTTTACAGCATGTTGCCTATGGATCAGTATTTTTCAGAGAGAAGACACAAGAGACAGAAGATGCTGGACTCTGGAACAACAACATCTGCTGGTGGGCCTGTTGTTTGTTGCATCAGTATTTGGCAGGTTAGGATATCATATTAAAGTGAACAACATCTTATTTAAATATTCATTTTATTCCCTAGAATTTCCTCTTTAGGAATGATTTTAGTTGAATTGTCATGAAAGCAATTCTATGCCAGATTTATTTTTGCATCTGCAGTTAAATTATATTGAAGTTGCACACTATTTGCTTAATATTCACCGCATTCCAACATTAACCCTATTGAAGTACTAACGGATAAGCATAGGACAAAACAATTAACCAATATAAGACATACTTTTGTGTGGATTCAACTCTAAAGGAAGGAAATATGTTCAGAACAGAGGAAGGGAAGACGGGAAACCCTGTGGGTCTTCTTTGAAATGTGAGGAAGCACTAAATTACTTTTTATGAGTTTGAAAGATAGCAGACCAATAATTAAAAGATATGTCAAAGTGTGAGAATAGTTGCTTGAATACATTGTCACCCGTCAACTACACATAGGATGAAGTGAGGAACGAACTGTATCACTTTAAATAACCACAAAAATATCATTCATGACTGCTGATGTGGATAACTTCAGCAGATAGTGCATCAGCGTCATAGAAAGTTGCGGGTTAACTAGTTCTAAATAGTGGCTTCCTCAAAGCACTTGTGTGGGTTTAGTTGAAACCACTAAAGTAAGCAATGTATGTAGCTCTAAGCATAAAACCTACAAATGTTACAGTAGGCGAGGCGAAAAAGCCCTTGGGCTGACAAAATAACTAAATTCTTAAGCAAATAGTAATTGTAACAAGAAAGCTGGTAAAAATGTTTTTGATCACATTAAGCAAAACGGGGAGGGGACAACGACGCATCATTATTCTCTTTATGTGTAAAATCAACATTTCCAACATTTCCCACAAGCAGAAAAATATCACTATGTGATGAGAGACTGTTGTCATCAATAGAAAGAGGGCAGCATCAACCAGCAAAGATTAAGCTGGACACAAAATGCTGGAGTAATTCAGCATGGCAGGCAGCATCTCTGGAGAGTAGGAATGGGTGATGTTTTGGGTTGAGACCGTTCTTCTGACCCGAAAAGTCACCCATTCCTTATCTCTAGAGATGCTGCCTGTCCCACAGTTACTCCAGCATTTTGTGTCTATCTTCAGCATTTGCAGTTCTTTCCTACACAAGATTAAGCTGAAGCTGGTAGATTGCTAGGATGCAGAAAGCTGGTGTCATTTGCAGAGAATGAGGACAATGGCATTGTGAGATTGCCTCCAAAAGACAACACAGACTGTAGTTTGGATGGGTTAAACACTGCAAAAGAAACTCATGTACAAGGGGATACAAATGTTGATGTTTTACGGTGATAATATTTAGAATCAAACAAGGCAATAGCTGACAAGAAGAAAGACATGAAGAAAGCCCCGCCGGCTGGTGACAATGTGCACATGGATGGAACTATTCTATTAGACAATCGCATGCTTTTTCTGATTTCTGTTTATTCTATGATTAATTGTTGTCAGAATCATTTGATTTCATTTTTTTCCCGTTACCATGCTTTCAAGAACACGTATATTGATTACTCCAACAAAATGATTAACAGAATATATGTGGTGATAAATGTACAGCATTTGTATTGAATTTTTAAAATCTCGAGGTTGGTGGCAAGGGCAACATTTATTGTCCATTTTTGATTACCTTCGAGAAGATAGCTAATTTCTTGAAAAGCTGTCATCCACCTGGTGAGGCTTTTCCCATTGTGCTCTTGGGTCGAAATTCCTGGATTTGTATCCAGCCCCAATGAAGGAATAGTGATACATTTCCAAGACAAGATGGTGTGTAATTGTAGGTGGTGATGTACCCTTGCATCCTCTGCCCTTGTCTTTCTTGGCTGTGGTGGTTCTTATAGATGGTGGAAAAGCCTTCAGGTGTCAGGACGGGTGTAATTCACCGTAGGATACTCAATATCTAACCTGGTCCTGTAACCTGGTATTTATATGGCTGATACACTTGGCTGCTGTATTTATCATCTACAATATTCCTTGCAGCTGCTCACCCAATCCACCTTGACAGCACCTCCCAAACATACAACAACCACTACTACCAAGAAAGACAAGGATAGAAGATGTGGAATACATCACCATAAGCAAATATCACCCCAAGGTATGGACGGTGGGAACTTAGGAACTGTAATGTTATTGACCATCACGAATAAGTGATTAGATTCCCTCTTGGGAATCTTTGCCAAGCACTTTTAGGGCACATGCATTATTTGTAATTTGTCAATCCAATCCTGAATATTGTATAAGGTCTTGTTGCAGGCATGGGCTGCTTCGTTTGAAGAGGAGTTGTGAATGGAAATGAACTGAGGTCGGGGATGAACTTCCCCAGGTAGTTCACCATGCCCAGGAAGCGTTGTAGGCCTGCCACATCAGTAGGAGAAGGCATCCCGGAAATGGCAGCCGTTTTTTGCGGGTCGGGTTTCAGCCCCTCGACTCTCTGTGTGAAAAATTGTTTTTATATCAAACAGCCGCTATGCAATGGACCTACAATTGTTTAGTACTGGAGCTTGCAGGTGGAGAATAAGGTGGGGCTCAAATCCCAAGATATAGGATGTCACTGACTCAGACTTTGCAATCAATACATATATTTTAAATGTTTCATCAATGCAGCATGTCTAGGAAATTAGGTAAGTCCAGAGTCGAGGAGAGATGGAGAGGAAGGGGTGGGCATCAAAGCATGTTTACAGAGAGAAGGGCCGGTGGGTCGGCAGGAAGGTCATTATTACTGATGGTTTTTGATGATGGCAAGGTGTATCGTTCATTGAACATGATGGTTGTTGATCATCCAAAGGGATGGGGAGCTGCTGATTTGGGTGTTGGGAGTGTTGAGTACTAGGGATATCATCTTGAGTTCAATGAAGATTGGGTTGCATCAGGTTAGGTGGAAGGAGAGTGAAGATAGTGAGCTTGTTGAGGGCGGAAGGCAAGTGAAGATAGTGAGATTCTTGTAGCATGATGGGTTCAACAAAAAGAGTTGGAAGATCAAGTAAAAGGGAGCTACCCAGAGCGAGTTACTAGTAGCATTCATATGCACCTCCTTTACTTTGATCAGAGGAATGCTTCATGAGCCTTGTGAAAGCCTAATGGGTCTGTCCCACTTAGGTGATTTTTTAGGCAACTAGAGGTGACTAGTTTGTTGCCACATGTTCGCCGGTGATCGCTGGGAATAGTCTCCTCAGTCGCGCAAAAATTCGTAGCGTCTTTCTGGTCACCGCTACATTTTCAACATGTTGAAATTTTTCCGGCGACAGTGGGTTTGACGCCAATGAGCATAGCTTGACGTCCTGAAGCAGGTGCTGTCATAGGTTGTCGCCAGGATGACGTAGGTTGTCGCCGGTTTTTCGGCGACCTGCTACAACCGGCGAACATGTGGCGACAAACTACGACTATGACAGTCGCCGGCAGTTGCCTAAAAATCGCCAAGTGGGACAGGCCCATGTCTGAAATAGTGACTTGCAGATCACATTAACTAAGTAATCTTTTTTTTTTATTTTTTTATTTTTTTATTATTGGAGATAAGTACACAATTTATTTACATCATTACAGTCTGACATTTTTAAATTGATAATATTATCAATTATTATTACATTGTCTCCAATACCTTTTGCCTTTTTTTTTTTTTTAAACTAGATAGAACTAAAGAGATAGATGAAGTGAAGAGAGAAAAGAAAGAGAAGAAGAATAATAAAAAATAAAAAAAATAAAAAAAAAAAAAAAAAGAAAATAGTTAAAGAAGAATGGAAAAATTTATTGAAATAAAAAACTTCATTCGAGATATGTTCGTACATTTCAGAGTATAGCCTTTCTAAGAATCCCAGAAGCAGTTCATACATATATTGTACAGTTTTGGAAGCTCTTGCATACTCATGTGCCCGATGCTTGCATCCTTATCAGGGCTCTCGCTTAATTTTTTTTCCCTGTTGCCAGCCGGGCAACCTTGGCAGCTTTTTAGGTTGCCAAATGACAGTTTAGGTGGTCATTTAAGATGGCTTACATGACGCGTGCGATAATGTGCTCGGACGAAGTGCGTAGTTACCAGTCGGAATTATACTCAATGAAGCATTCACATATTATTTCTGCTTCAAATAATGTCACAAACTAAACATATTCACCAATCAATACATGATATATCCCACAATGACATGCAGCAAAATTATAAGACAGTATCTCAACTCTTTTTACATATTGCAATTAATGCAATTTCTATTAGTTCTTTCCACTTCCACTTCCAAACAAAAATGTGGTTGGATTATTCAGCGTATGATCAACCTGTCAATAAATCCTGACCATGGTAACATATATGCGTACGTATAGTTGTGAATGTTGCTCATTAAATAACTACAGAACTGATACTCCATATTAAGAGCATTGATTTGCCGTTAAAATGAATTCTGTAATAACGTGTCAACGGTAGCAGTGACAATCGAACACTGCGGTTTTAATGTTTCACGTGTTCACAATTTAATTAATCCATCTTTATGGATTAAAACAAATAATAACATTGGGAATTAAAACACATTTGATTGCA